>APFE030884347.1:0-65554 GCA_000404065.3 Pinus taeda | reverse complement strand
CTTGCGCATCCTTAAGGCTAACAGCTAACTTTCGGTAGGTTGAGCACCTAAAGGAAGGAAGGTACTCTCCCTAGCAGGTGGTAGGTCGAGGGTTGGCTAAGACAGATGGCTCGATGCAATTGGTCCTGGGCTGGTTGATGGGAACTTGGCTAGTGATCCGGGCTTGTGACACCGGGGATGGGCTATGGATCTGGTCGAAGGCCGTTGAATTCATGGGGTGCCTAATGAACTCGTGGGTTGGTTCTCAATGCATTCAGGTTTCCCTGCTGGCTAATCCTTGCGAATGGACTTGGAAAAGGCAACGCTCCCTTATAGCGTCATCCCTCCTAATTGATAGCCTGGTTGTCAGCCCTTACAACGTACCCATGGTAGAGAATGGCATACCCTGGGGGAAGGGGATGGGACCTTACCCAAGGAAGTGAGAATGGGGGCACGGGGATGCGCGAGAAAAGGCGCTCACAAATAGGAAGAATGTCTTCCAGGATGCTACAGCAGGCCTCGATGTTAAGGAATGCGCAGCAGAGCTGACTGTTAGGACCCTTTGGGGGCTCGACTGATAACGGAGAGGAGAGGACCTTTAAGGTGCTCACCAATAAGGACCTTTAGGTGCTCCGACCTGTTTACAAGGAGAGGGAGAGAGAGTTTGAACCGGTTCAAATTGTATTTGGAAAAGTCATATTTCAATAGTAGGATATATAGTGGCATAAAGTGGGGTGAGCCATCCTTCCTTCCCCGATCGGCATCTATCCCTCCTATCTTTCCCATAACATCAATGAAAATAGATGTTAACATATATAAGATCAAGGGCCGGCCATCCCTCTTATCCCCTGAGCCCGGAAATCTCTAGGGCGGTAAGAGGATGCGTAAGTAGGCTCGACCATAAGGGAGAGGCATCTCTCACTGTCATCTCCCTTACGGTCAAGCGACACTTCGAGTTCGAGCCAGCAGGCAACCAAATTCCCCCAACAGAGCTAATCAAGGAAGCAAAAGTCAGCATATTCAAGACCGTAGAAGGATATACACTGACCACAGCTTGAGTTTCACTTGGATGATACTATGTTCAGTATAATAGAATAATGCATCACAGTGTTGATTGCTAGAACCTTGTTCGTCGTAGTCTTTTTGCACGAGGAAATGGTTCTCTGCTCAGAGATTTTTTATTTAATAAAGTAATTGATATATTTCTGAGATTGATCTTCACATTTTTGTTTATTATTCAGTTTTAGTGTTCTCTGTCTATGGATATATTTTGCTGTTCTCTTTTTTATTTTTTCCTTTCATTTATCAATATTGTTTTCGGTATAGATCTAAAATTTTAAAACTAACATATCTGCTTTATTTTTTCATACAATAAAATACATACATTCAAATAATGTATACTATTGTTCATACAATAAAGTACAATAAAGTACAGAGATAGTAAAATAAAGACATTCAAATCATGTACACCAACAATATAACAAAAATAAATAGAATAAGCACACATAGAAACAAGATATTTAAATCATGTATACCATGAGTTTTTCTTAGAAACCCTATCTCCTGTACACCATGATTTACTTTGGAAAAACCCAACTGGAAGGAACCAACCAACAATAGATTTATTATTGTCCTTTGCTACCAACATGCATACAACTATGGTTACATGCATACTCTAGCTAAATGCCCAATACCATAAGTGTTAACCACAATTTTCGACGCAATTTGACTACATGACACTATAGTCAAGCACACTTTTACAATAATATAAAATAATAATAAGAATTAATTGTATTATATATTTATTATATAAAGATAAAATTTCTAATAAACATTTAAATTTCTTATGATATGAAACAGATAGAAGGAGGAGCAGAGCAGAGTTGAAACTTAAGAAGGAAGTTCTACACAAGAATGTAATTCAATTCATAATATAGATCAATAGGATAACAATTATATTTGAAAGAATATTTAAGTAATTCTTTTTGTTTTTATTAATTGACAATGAAATTGCTACTAAATATTTAATTCTCTTATGATATGAAACAAATTATATGGAAAATGCTTTTTACAAGAGTAAGATATTGTGCTAGACAAGGTCCAAATCATATAGGAGTAGCAAGTAGATGAAGCGTAATTGGTTAATACAAAGAAGTGTAATCGATGAAGACAATTATATTATTATTGTTGATGTAAACCTCAAAAAGGAAAAAAAAAATATAATAGATATATAATTAAGAATTTTGTTTTTGATAGGGGGTTTCCCCTTCTCTCAACCTTCATGGATAGCCTTGGCCAAAGCTATCATGGAGGAGTGTGTGTTTTTAGTTTTTAAATTTTTTATTATTTTTCTATGGCTTTGGTTTTTTTATTATTTATTTTTAACTTAAAAATTATATATATATATACTATATAATATATATATATAATATATATATATATATATATATATATATATATATAATATATATATATATATATTTATTTAATGAAGTGATTTTTTCATAATAATTTTATAACAAAATTGCTAATAAATATTACCTTCAAAATTTACTTCACTCTTTATGTAAAAACTTTTGATATATTTAATTTTCAATCTCACATTTCAAAATTTATTTTTTGCATTTTAAAACTTGGATGTGTAGAACTTCTCTTTATTTTAAATTTCTCATCTCAAAATTTAAATCTTAGCAAGACTCATTTAAATAATAATTGTAAAATTACATTTAAAAATTTCCATGTTTGATAAATCTATAATTTCATTTTTAATAGAAATGAATTTTCAAATTTCTAAAATTTATACAGGAACATTTTTCCAATAACAATTGTAAAATTACATTTAAATATTTTCATGTTAGATAAATCTACAATTTCATTTTTAATAGAAATGAATTTTCAAATTTCTAAAATTTATACAAGGAGACTTTTCCAAGCCAACCACATTTAACATTGACGACTTGGACAATTGTACTATTTAATTTTCAATTCCACTAGTTAAAATTTTATGCTTATACACACAGTTATATGCTCCAATGACATTTATAAAATTACATTTGTTAACTTTAGACAACCTCATGTTAAAATCTGATATATCTAATACAGTATAACATTATAAACATAAGCTTAAATCTATATATTTGTTTTGTGATGTGTTGTAGTGTTTTGTGTTGTATCCTATTAATGCCAATGTCAAATGTTATGTTTTTGTTGTTGTGTTTGTGTGTATAAGGTGATACACAAAGCACTCTATATTTAAGTTAATATAACTATTCAAAATTTAATGTCTGAGAAACACATACTTTTATTGCATTCATATGATATTTAATTTCTAATTTAGTTTTACCAAAATAATTTGAATATTTTTGATGTTTCACACACTTAAGTTGAGAAAATTTGTGTTTCATTAATTGTGTTTTTTTTCTAAGTAATACTAATTCTATTAATAAAAAAATAAATTACAGTGAGGTTCCGGCCTCTACGGTGCTAGAACAGAGTTATAACATGTTTAGACATCTAGAAAACTGATATAGGACTACCCACCGAGGTGTAACCAGTCTGATAAAACTGATGGAAAGCGTTGCCCACGCAGGGGTTACAACTCAAAAACCAAGATAGACAGTTATGGTATATTACCAAATTTGATGACATACTTTGAAAACACATCAAAAAAACCCCTAAGAATAGGAGTAGGGAATCGAAACCTGGCTGCATGGACCCACTAGGTGTCGTTTGGTGGAGGAGGCTCTTCGACGATGAGACATATGTATTCATCCCAATCATCCTCAACTGCTTGCGTGCCACCAGGGATGCCCTCACCATGCTGGGCGTTGTCATGGGCATCTTTGCGTTTGCGAGAACCAGAGCTGCTGCCTGAGTGCTTCTGTTTGCTACTGGCCAGCTTCTCCTGAGCCACCTTTTGTTTGCTGGTATCTGGCTTCTCTTGAATAGTGGCATGAGTCTGTTCATCTTGTAGGCGGATCTCCTCTCTAAACACCACAGTGATGGTGGCGATGATGGTAGGGTGGTTCATGGTGCATTGGAAGCGGAATCGGGCCATTTGAGGTGGCTGATGAGGGGTCTTAGGGAGGTTGACCGTCTGGGTTGCAACATTGGCGCTTCGAGCTTTGATGGATTGGACCTGGCCTCTTCCACTGCAGGTTGCAGGATATCTGCCAGAGAATTGGGTTATGGATAGAGTGGAGGAAGGGGAGGATGAAGGGGCTGTCGGCTTGAAGGGTGGCAGAGAGGGAGGGCGCATATTTCTGCCTCAGCTGCTGCCTCGTCTGCTGTGCATTCGGTGGCGAAGACGTGGCATGGTCCTGTGGGTAGGGTGGAGCCGACTGGTGTTGTTCGAAATGATGAAGGTGCTTACAGTGAGCGTAGAGGGAGAGGCAGAGTCTGTGCAGGAATTCATAGGGTGATTCGGGCGAGAGATAGAGGCCAGAACTGAGGCTTCAGAATGCAAAGCATAGTGAACATTCTGGGAAAAATGGATTCCATCCCCCAAATCTATACAGCTCAGGATCTGGCAGCGCCTCCTTGTTTTCGTGCGAGAGCTTGGCTCCGCAGCATTCAGGGGGACAGGAGCAATTCAGAGGAGGCAGGGTGGAGGTATGCAAGCTTGCCAAAGCCATGGCCTTAACCTTGCAGAGGATTTCTCGACCTGTGCACTAGAGTAATGGCACCTGTAGGTTGACGGTGGCTCGCCATAAATTATATCAAGTGGGAACGTAGGTGGCCATGTGGCTTAGTCGCCTGCCGTCCCCCTGTCTAATCCACTCATTAATTGTATGTTAAACTATAATGGTGAAACAATTGTAAGACATAATCATTCATAGTCATATAATAATAATACTTATTAAAATTAATAATAATAATAATATTATTATTATTATTATTGATGATTTATTAATATTAATAATAAATTTGATATTGTTATTAAATTAATATTAATAACTATTAATATTAATGTGACTATTAATATTAAAATTAATATTAATTAAATGTTATTAATATTAATATTAATTAGATCTAACAACAACAACAACAACAACAACTATTAAAATTAATATTAAGAAATATTTATATTACATATTAGTATACTCATATGTTAAGTATTATTATATATGTTAAGTATTATTATACTTATTATATAATAGTTATAAAAATATACTTCATATTAGTATTTAATATTTAATATATATTTGTATTGAATATTAATAAATATTTATATATTATTATATTAAATAGTAAATTTAGTATATTGCATTAACATTAAATATTACAATATATTAATATTAATATTATAATTAATAATAATTATAGTCTTTCATAGCCATATAATAATACTTGTTATTAAAGTTAATATTATTATTATTAATAATTAAAATTTATATTATTTATTATTAAAATTAACAATAATAATAAAGTTATTAAGGTTAATGATAATAATATTATAAATTAGAATGACGGAAAATGATCAGCCAATGTATTTTATGATTGAATGTGGTAAACCATTGTCAAAATGCACAATCATAATCTATGATAGAAAAGTATGGTGTGAAACAATGGGTAATTGTGTTTAGCCATAGAAAATGTAGGTCAACCATGGTCAATCAAGATCAACCATAGTCACACAATTGTCAACCATACACATATAATTGTCAACCATACTTGAAACATAGTTTGTGATGTTTAGATATGGTGAACATGGACACATATAGTCAACTATGGTTAGCCATAGTGAAACAATGGGTTCATTATCCTTTTGGTTTATAATACTAATCCCTTAGGTTTATTAATCCCTTGAATTTATAATATTATTAGTCCCTTGTATTTACTAATATATTAGGTTTAATATTCTCATGTTGGAATGGTACGAAAATTTATACAATGTCATAGTGTCACAAACATCGTCGCAATAAGTCAAGCATAGTGACATGCATCATTGCAATTAGACAAGCACTCTCACAATCATTGTCACAACTATAAATTAAATTGTAATTTATTCAATGTTGCATTGCGATGTTGAATAAATTATGGTTTAATATTCTCATTTATAATATTGCATTTAGGGTTTATAATCTTAAGGTTTATAATATTATTCTTAGGGTTTTTAATCCATTGAATTTATAATATTTATCCTAGGATTTATAATCCCTTGGGTCTATAATGTAAATCATAGGGTTTTATATTATTTTAATGGCTTCATTATCCCTTGGGCTTATAATATTAATTTCTTGGTTTTATTAATCCCTCGGGTTTACAATATAAATAATCCCTTAGGTTTAATAATCAATAATCCTTTAGGTTTAATATTGTGCTATTAGAATGGTATGAAAATCTATCCAATGTCGTAGTGTGATAAGCATTTTCACAATGTGACAATAATTGTTAGCAATTTATTCAATGTCGCATTGCAACTTTTAATTCCTTGGATTTATAATATTGATCCTAGGATTTATAATCCTTTGGGTTTATAATATAAATCCTAATGTTTAATATTATTCTCATCGATTCATTATCCCTTGGGTTTATAATACTAATCCCTTGGGTATATTAATTCCTTTTGTTCATAAGATTATTAGTCCCTTGGGTTTATTAATCCCATTGGTTTTTAAATATCAATAATCCCTTGGGTTTAATAATCAATAATCCCTTAGGTTTAATATTGTGATGTTGGAATGGTACGAAAATCTATCCAACATGACAGTGGGACAAGCATCATTGTAATGTGACAAAAAATGTGACAATCATTTTCTACAATTTATTCATTGGGTTTATATCATTAACACTTATCGATGTTTTTCTACCATATTTACTAACGTGGTTGGGTTCATAATATTAACAATCTCTAGGATTTATTAATCCCTTGGAGTTTATATACATTGGGTTTATAATATTTATCCCTTGGGTTTAACATTATCCCCTTGTGTTTATAATATTTTTGGTTTTTAGTATTAAACCTTTTGGTTTATTATTCCCTTAGGTTTATAATATCAATCCCTTGGGTTTATTAATCTAAGGGTTGTTACTCTTAAGGTGTAATGTTATTCATATGATTCATAATATTAATCCTTGGTTCTAATATAAATCCCCTTGGTTTATAATCATGGTCATCCATGGTCAAACATCACACTGTGACAAAGTTTTTCTCAATAGGAAAATCAAACATGGTCCAATGTCGCATTGTGGCAAAGATTGTCTCCATATGAAAGCCATTCATGGTTAACCATGGTCAACCATGGTGCAACGTTACATTGTGACAAAGATTGTCTCAATATGCAAATCAACCATGGTCAACCATGGTCCAATGTTGCATTCTCACAAAGATTGTCTAAGTATGAAATATTATTCATAGGGTTTATAATATTACTCCTACGATTTAATATAAATCTCTTGGGTTTATAATCATGGTAAATCATGTTTCAATATCATATTATGAAAGAGTTTGTCTCAATATGAAAATCAAATATTTTTAACCATTGTCAACCATGGTTCAACGTCGCATTCTGATAAATATTGTTTCAATATGAAAATAAACCATGGTCAGCCATGATAATTCTAGGGTTTACAATATTTATCTTAGGTTTTATATACCTTGGGTTTATAATATGAATCCGTTTGGTGGAATATTATTCCCTTCGGTTTATAATATCTTATTTGTTTTTATTAATCCCTTGGGTTTATTATTATCATGGGTTTATAATATCAATCCCTTGGGTTTATTAATCTACACGTTCGTATTCCTAGGGTGCAATATTATTCATAAGGTTTATTAATTTTTATCGATGCTTTTAGACCAGATTTAATAATGTGGTTGGGTTTATAATATTAACAATCCCTCGGGTTTATTAATCCCTTGTGGTTTATATACCTTAGATTTGTAAGATTTATCCCTTGTGTTTAATACTATTACCTTGGGTTTATATATGTTGGGTTTATAATATTAGTCTCTTGGGTTTATTATTATTCCCTTGGGTTCATAATCCCTTGGGGCTTTTGTGTTAATCCCTTGGGTTTATTATTCCTTTGGGTTTATAATATCAATCCCTTTGGTTTATTATTCCCTTAGGTTTACAATATCAATCATTCTCAACCATTGTCAATCATAGCCAACCATGGTCAACCATGGTTGAATGTGACATTGTGACAAGGAATGTCTCACCATGAAAATAAACCATGTTTATTTTAGTGTTTCTAATATCTATAGTAGGGTTTACCAATGTTGGGTTTATAATATTAGTCTCTTGAGTTTAATATTATTCCCTTGGGGTTTTAGTATTAATCCTTTGGGTTTATTATTAGGTCGGGTTTATAATATCAATCATGGTCAGCTTTATGAATCTCTTGTGTTTGTAATATCGATCCTTTATGCTTCTTGATCCCTTAGGTTTTTAATATTTATCCCTCAGGTTCAATAATTAGTTGGGTTTTTAATATTAAACGGTTGGGTTTATTAGTTCCTTGGGTTGCTAATATTAATAATCCCTTTGGTTTATTAATCCATTGAGTTTAAAATAATAATTCTTAGGGTTTATTAATTCAACCATGTTTATTTTAGTATTTTTAATATTTATCTTAGGGTTTGTATACCCTGGGTTTACAATATTAGTCCCTTTTGTTTAATATTATTCCCTTAGGTTCATAATCCCTTGGGGTTTCAGTATTAATCCCTTGGGTTTATTGTTCCTTTCTCTTTATAATCTCAATTGCTTAGGTTTATTATTCCCTAGTAAACCATGGTCCAACATGGAATTGTGATAAGGATTATCTCAATATGAAAATCAACGATGTTCAATCATGTTTATTTTAGTGTTTATAATATTTATATTTGGGTTACCAATGTTGGGTTTATAATATTAGTCCCTTGGGTTTAATATTATTCCCTTGGGGTTTTAGTATTAATCCCTTAGGTTTATTATTCCTTTGGGTTTATAATATCAATCCCTTGGGTTTATTATTCCCTTAGGTCGATAATATCAATGATGGTCAACCATTGTCAATCATAGCCAACCATGGTCAACCATGGTTGAATGTCGCATTGTGACAAATATTGTCTCACCATGAAAATAAACCATGTTTATTTAGTGTTTCTAATATTTATATTTTGGTTTACCAATGTTGGGTTTTTAATATTAGTCCCTTGTGTTCATAATCTCTTGGGTTTTAGTACTAATCCCTTGGGTTTATGTTTCCCTTGGGTTCATAATCTCAATCCCTTGGGTTTATTATTAACCTGGGTTTATAATATCAATCATGGTCATTCATAACCAACCATGGTCAATTGTGGTCAATCATGGTACGATCTCACATTATGGAAAAAATTGTCTCCACTTAGGGTTTATATACCATGGGTTTATAATATTAGACCCTTGGGTTTAATATTATTCCCTTAGGTTTAGAATCCCTTGGGGTTTAGGATTAATCCCTTGGGTTTATTGTTCCTTGGGTTTATAATATTAATAATCCCTTTGGTTTATTAATCCCTTGGGTTTATAATATTAGTCCCTTGCGTTTAATATTATTCCCTTGGGTTCATAATCCCTTGGGGTTTTATTATCAATCTGTTGGCTTTATTATTCCTTTGGGTTTCTGATATCAATCCCTTGGCTTTATTATTCCCTTAGGTTTATAATATCAATCATGGCCAACCATTGTCAATCATATCCAACCATGGTGAACTATGGTTGAATGTTGCATTGTGACAAGGATTGTCTCACAATAAAAATAAACCATGTTTATTTTAGTGTTTGTAATATTTATATTTGGGTTTACCAATGTTGGATTTATAATATTAGTCCCTTGGGTTTAATATTATTCCCTTGGGTTCATAATCCCTTTGGGTTTCAGTATTAATCCCTTGGGTTTATTATTCATTTGGGTTTATAATATCAGTCCATTGGGTTTATTATTCCCTTAGGTTTATAATAGTAATGATGGTCAACCATTGTCAATCATAGCCAACCATGGTCAATCATGGTTGAATGTCGTATTGTGACAAGGATTGTCTCACGATGAAAATAAAACATGTTTATTTTAGTGTTTATAATATTTATATTTTGGTTTACCAATGTTGGGTTTTTAATATTAGTCCCTTGGGTTCATAATCCCTTGGGTTTTAGTACTAATCCCTTGGGTTAATAAAATCAATCCCTTGGGTTTATAATATCAATCATGATCAACCATAACTAACTATGGTCAATTGTGTTCAATCATGGTTTGATCTCTCATTATGGAAAAAATTGTCTCCACTTAGGGTTTATATACCTTGGGTTTATAACATTAGTCCCTTGGGTTTAATATTATTCCCTTAGGTTCAGAATCCCTTGGGGTTTTAGTATTAATCCCTTGGGTTTATTGCTCCTTGGGTTTATAATATTAATAATGCCTTTGGTTTATTAATCCCTTGAGTTTATAATATTAATAATGCCTTTGGTTTATTAATCCCTTGGGTTTATAATATTAGTCCTTGGGTTTAATATTATTGCCTTCGGCTCATAATCCCTAGGGGTTTTAGTATTAATCCATTGGGTTTATTATTCCTTTGGGTTTTTGATATCAATCCTAGTTTTGGAGAATTTAGCATCTACGCATAAACACTAATTCACTAGACAAGTAGCTGTGCCTAGAACAACAATTTAAAGTGTTTTAGACTTTCCCTATAAACAATAGACAAGAAGAGAGGTTAGTGCCTCTGCTGCCAGTAGACGTTTATAGTCTCGACAGGGTTACCTTTTAACCAATTAATCATTCATTGTCCCATCCATCTAAGAGTATAACTTTTGAGAAATAATTCAAAAAGATATGTTTACACATATTTTTTTTCTCTTTTATTTATTTAAAATATAAAAATCCATTATCCTGATTTGGTAGCTAGCTATTGACAATGCCATTCATTGGCTGTAATTGAACTGAACAAGCTGGCTTATGATGAGACCCCTTGTCTTATTATTATAAGCCATTACCTGTTTTAAAATGCAGTTATTGGTAGTGTCAGTTTAATTAGTTGCCTATGATCATGGTAAGCAGGCTCATAATGAGACCTCTTCTCTTTTATATCTAACATATTTTAGAATTACACTCTGAAAAAGTCACAAACTTAATGGATGGGGTGAATGACTTTCTCCTTAAGAGTCTATGGATGACAGTTTAAGAGTTGTATATGCTAAGTTTGTAAAAGTATTTACTTTTTACGAGTAACCTCTCTTGGCTTTTTAAAACCTGGAATGATTTACAATATTTTCAAGACTTGTGAAGATTTTACAAATTTAGAAGTGGTTCTCAGAGTTTTATTTTTATCCAACCTTCTAAAACTGTATCCTCTTCCTTAAAGTTTTCCATCTATCGAAAGTAAGTATTTACAATACTTTCCTAAATAACTTTCAAATAGCAAAAGGTCAATAGAAGGCTATTTACAACTTTATTTTCTAAAAATACAAATTCAAACAAACAAAACTGCATATTGAATATTTACAAGTAAGAAGGGGTTACCTCCTTAAGTAAAGAATTTTTTCTAGATAAGCCCATTGACAAGAAGAGAATCTCTCTTTCCTGATAGATCTTGCAATATGAACGCTGATGAGCCTATCTTCTCAATGATTTGAAACAGTCCAAGGCACATGTTTTGAAATTTAGTATGTTTACCCTTGACCTCATGCGTTTTGTCCCATTTCAAAACAAGATCACTAATTTGTAAAAATTTTGGGCCAGAAGAATTTGTATCAAAAGAATATTTAATAATCTGTTGATGTTTTGCATGTGTAATTCTGGCTTTTTCCCTCTCTTCTTCTAATTTAAGGATTTGATCATATCTTAACTTAATAGAAGAGGAGGGATTTTCTTCCATAAATTGCACTAGGGCTAGAGATGGGAGTGCTAAGTTTGTTGGTATCACAACTTCTTTCCCATACACTAAATTGAATGGAGAAGTAACTATTGAGGCCTTCTATGTTATGCGGTCTGCCCATAATGCAAATATCAAAGACTTGTGCCACTTCTTGTGATTCTGGTCAACAATTCTCTTAATAATCTTGATAAGATTTTGTTGGTTGATTCTACTAAAACATTACCCTGAGGATAATAGTTTGCAGAATATTTCAATTTAGATCCTTTTTTAATAGCAAATTCAAGTATGGTATTTCCATAGAAATAAGATGCATTATAAAAAATGAGAGCATTAGGTATGCCAAACTTGGTAATGATGAATTGATCAATGAATACAATGATCACATTAGAGTTGGCTACCTTCAAAGGAATTGCTTCTACCCACTTTGTGAAGTAATATGTGGCTATAAGGATATATCTGTGTTGTTTGGAAGAAGGAGGAACAATCTCTCCTATGATATCCAATCCTCATTGTTCAAAAGGTTGTTCAATATTGACTGGTTGCAAAGGAAAGGCTGGCCTCCTCTGTCTTCCACTAGAACTTTGGCATATTTTTCATTTCCTTACATAGTCACGGGCATCTTTGAATAAATTGGGCCAATGATATCCAGCATGTATTATCTTGTGAGTTGTTGTATCACCTCCAAAATGTCCATCTGCTGGACCATCATGTAATTCCTACAAGACCTTTTGTGCTTCAGTTTTTTCAAGGCATCTTAACAAAACCAAATCATAATTCCTTCTAAATAACACACCATCAATGATTTCGAAGTGTTTTTCTTTCAACCTCAAGGCACATTTGTTTTTGTAAGAGAGATTAGGAGGAGCACATCCATTTTTTAAATAAAAGGCCAAATCTGCATATTGAGATTCAGAGTTCATGGTACTTATCTCATTTATTTGGTGAGCATTATCTGAATCTTCATGTTTCGGAATGTTTGAAGCTCTTGCCAATAACCTGTAAAAACCTTGACCTCTTAAAATTTTTGCTGGTTTAATATCTAAATCATATTCTTGCAATGCTGTAACCGAGTTGGCTCTCTTCTCTCCTACTTCCCTTTGGACTAGTAATTGTCTCACTGCCGAGAATGGGACTATTACTTTTGTATGAGTCTGGAGGAGGAATGGCCTAAAGTTTTTAATAAATTTGAACACAGTGAAAGCTTTCTTTTCTACTTTGGAATAATTAAGTTCTGCACCTTGAGATTAGAACTAAAAAGGGATATGGGTGCTTCAACTTGCTGATAATTGATTTGTGTCAACACAGCTGCATAAGAAGTTTCGGATGCTAAAGTATACAAAATAAATTGATTAGAAAAATTTGGAGTGTTTAATGCAGGAGCATTAATGATCACCTGTTTGATTGAATCAAAAGCTTCCTTTTCGTTATTCCCCCATTTAAACACTGAATTTTTCTTAATCATGGTCTGTGAAGGTAAAACAATTTGCAAAAAATCAGGAACAAATCTTTTTACAAAATTTATTTGACCTAAGAATGATTGCATTGATTTTTTATTGTGTGGTAGAGGAATATTAGAAATCTCCTTGATTCTTTCTGGGTCAATATAAACGCCATCTTTAGATATGATAAACCCTAAAAGTTTCCCTTGATCAAGAGCAAAGAATGATTTCTTGGGATTTAATGAAATCCCATACCTTTTACAGCGTTCAAAGATTTGTTTCAAATCATGCAAATGATTTGCTCTTTTTTTGGAGAAGACAGTTATGTCATCTAAATAGACAACAACTGACTTAATAATCAAACCCTTGAATGCTATATTCATTACTCTTTGGAAGGTAGCTCCAACATTAATCAGATTGAAAGGCATTTTCTGGTAGGCATATGTTCCCCATTTGGTTCTAAAGGTAGTCTTTATTCTATCATCTGGATGCACCAATATTTCGTTATATCCAAAAAAACCTTCCAAAAAAGACATTAATTCAGAACCAACAACCGAATGAAGAGGCTATTCCATTATTGGTAGTGGGAAACTATCCTTTTGGCTTGCTTTATTAAGATTTTTGAAATCAATGCAGATCCTAATATCACAGTTTTTCTTTCTAATAGGTACTAAGTTTGAAACCCATTTCAAATGTCTGACTGGAAAAATTATCTTAGCTTTCAAGAGTCTATTGAACTCTACTTTGATCTGACTCTCAAGATTAGGATGTATTTTCCTCAATTTTTGTTGTACAAGTTTCTCCTCAGAAATCATTGGAATTGTATGTTGTATGATAGAATTATCATACATTTTTAGATCGTCATAATTCCAAGCGAAAACATTTTTATATTTATTCAACAATCTGATAAAGGAAAATATTTCTTCTGAGGTGAGCCCTAGTCCCAGATTAATATTTTGTGTCTTGGCCTCTGTGCCAAGATTTACTAATTCAAACCTCAAAGTACAACTTTGAAGTTTTGAATTAGTAACTTGTTTAAACATATCCTTGATATCATAAACATCTTCAAGTTTGACCACAGATTTAGGTATGAAATTCTCATCCAGTATTTGTTTTATTTGAAGATCGTGTTCATTATCGTCGATAATCTGGTCACCATAGGATTTCTCAGAAGTTAAGAAATTCAAAATGTCTTCGTCATGATTAAATACTCACCAATTGGTGACATTGTCTGGAACAGATGGTCTAAAAATCAATTCAACAGAAAATATATTAGGGTTGTAATCCTCGGATGGGAGAAGCTTAGAAGCAACATTGGCTAATAAATCAGTTGGTGCGTTCTGAGATTTGGGAATGGGAGAAATATTAAATGCTAAAAAATAAGATATAAGGTCTTGAACCAAGGATTGATAATGCTTGAGATGTCTAGAAAGGAAATGGATAGTATTCCTTACTTGTTTGATGACAATCTCAAAATCACCAAATAATTTTAAATATTGAATCTTTAGGCCTATTGCTTTATAAAGCCCTTGAATCAATGGCTCATATTCAACAGTATTATTTGTACACTCAAATTCCAGCCTGCATGAGAGCATAGTTTCCCCCCCTCAGGACTAAGATACATCCTGCTCCTGCACTGTCTTTGGATTTTGACCCATCAAAATATAAAGACCAAAATACAATCTTATCTACAGGTTTATTTACAATTTCTTCAGTGATAGTCACACACCTAGATGTATCTGTATGTGAAAAGTTTTCTATCTGAGATGTGAAACTATTAACAGAAAAAGGTGATGATTGAGCATTAAAATTACCAAAGAATGATTCGGCTATGTAATTTCCGAGAATGTTATTATTGAAAGCTATGGGTTGATTTTCCTGCTCAAACTCCGTTACAGTATGAGTCATGTGCTTCTCCCGATCGATCTTAATTTGATTTGGTTTTCCTTTATAGGGAAGCCACATATGAGACCAATCGTTAGAAATGTAACCATGGAGTTTCTCCGACCAATCCCTGCTTAAAATTAACCCATAGAACTCAGGGATGTCAGCAATCAATATATCAATTCTCTGGACCACTCTAGGATTAGCTGATAAGCTAATGGTGACTAAATTAGTCTCTCCTAAGACTTGAACCTTAGTTTGATCCAACTGAACAATATGCACTGCATATTTTTGGGGCCGAATGTTCAATTTTGAGCAAATTGAGGCTGGCATTATATTTGATGAAGCCCCTGAATCTATTAAACAATTGTGCATATTTCTATTGTAGATTTCATAGGTCAAGAGAAAAGGAGGTGTATGAGAATTAGATCAATCTCTAACCAAAACAACATCAGTAGCATCTACTTTATCCGATGGTGGCTTTCTTGTTCCTTTGTTTGCGTTAGATAATACAGTGATTGGAAGAGTGGAAGAAGGTATTGCGTTTAATTCTTTGAGCAACAACTTTTGTTGATGTTTGAGTTTGCTAAGCTCAAACAAAGAGATATTTGCTCTAGTCTTTTCATGTCTTCAATAATGTTGTAATCCATAGAGTTAGAGACTACTAATGTCTTAGATGATGCGGGTGGATTGGAAGATGATGGCTGATTTTGAGTTGGCAACAATGTAGACTTCTTGATGGGAGCCTTATCTTTGGTAGTAGGGCTTGCATTTTTCTTCTTTTGAGTTGGTTTAACAGGCTCTGCTGTGACTTTACTTTTGGTATTTACTGGGAGAGCTTCTTGTTCATCTTTAGTGTCAGAATTACGCAAAATGAAGTCCCACATACTATGACATTCAACTACCTCATCTTCTTATGTTTCCTCCCATGACAAGACTGTGTCCTCATCCTCATCATTATCTGGATCTGATCCTGCATTAGATATGGCATTAGGTGGTTTTGATTTAGTTCTTTTGAAGTTCCTAAATGGCTTTTTAGTGGAGGTTTCAGCTACATGTTTTTTTATCTCTACCATTTCATTGGACATGGTCTTTAAAACCTTTGGCAAGCCCTCCATATCGTATGGATCTTTAGCTGCTTTCTTTTTCAAATCATCTTTAAAGTAACTTTTTTGGACTTTCTTTCCTCAAGAGCGATTTTCTTCTCTAAAGCAATAATACGTTTCTCAATGACGATCACTTCTTTCATATTATCTGCTAAGGTGGGTTTTGCAGCCCTATCAATGAAGATTGCTATATTTGAAGGTAAAGCAGATATATACCATTCGCTTCGGACCTCTTCGTTGGGTTTAGATGTAGCAGGGATTTTATTTAAGAGCTTATTAAATCATGAGTTGAAATTTCTGATGGGTTCTTTTGATTTAGTTTTAAGATTGGAAAGATCATTGATTAATGTTGCTGTGGATCTATCATCTCCGAACTTGGTCAAAAACTGCTCTTGAAAAGCATTCCAACTATTAATGGATCCTATTGGTAGCGAAAAATACCATGATCCAGCTGCTCCTTGTAAGGTGTATGGGAAGAGCCTCACAACTGCATCTTCTTCAATCACTCCATTTAGGTTTGTTGACAACATAAAGTTGTTTTTGTGCTCTTCTGCTAGTATGCCAATATCTGGGTTAAACTTTGGCAACCACTTTTCAGGGTGGGCCGGTAATTGACTTAGGGGTGTAGGCATTGCGACTACCCCTGGATTTGTCCATGGCCTTGGTTTTGGTTGGTTATGTGCCATTGTCGTAGTAACAACAAAGGAAGTTGAGGATGTAGATGTAAGTGATTAGGTAGGAGATGTTGGAGTACTCGCACCCTGTTGAACTATAACATGAAGTTGAGGAGTGGATGGTTGACTTTGCAATGGATTGGATGAGATGGATGATGATGATGAAAGATTCTCACTATTAAACTCTAAAAGTGTCTTCCTAGCTCTTTTCCGGCTAGGTAGAGGAAATTCTGTTGGTTCAATACCATGTTTTTCACTATGTAACCTTGTAAGAGACTGAGAAGGAATGTATTGTGAAGTCACACTACCTTGGTATAACTCAGACTGATCTTGAGATATTGAAAACCTACAAGTGTATGAATTAATGATTGAACTTTAGGGGGTTCAAGAGTAGATTTGTCCGATATGTTAAAATTTTTAGTAGTGGATGTTGTATTTTCAACTTCTCGCTTGGGAATTGGAGATTTGGAATGCGAGGGAGAAGTTGGAGGAAATGGTGAGGGAGATTTACTCTCAGAATGGGCTATAGATTTAGATTTTCTTGCCATTCACAGTTCAAGCCCTCCTTCTAGCGCCAAAAATGTTGATGCCTCGAAAATCGCTGCATCAACATCGGGGAAAATCACCCGGTCCAGACCTTAGTGCAACTCCTTTTCCATTTAGTGTGGTGGTTCCAAATGGATGTAATGGGACCCGTTTTCCAGTGATATATGAGTTAATGGATGATTGGTTTGTAGTGTATAATGAAGGTGATAAGTGTTTTATCCTATAATGAAAAAATATACAAATATAACTGATCTATCCCAAAGGTATTATTTTAACAACACGATTCTTGATTGTTTCTAGTAAACAAATAACCATAAAGATGACTTATTCATAAAATAGAAATATGCATTCATATGATGATTACTTTGTTTAAGTAGTTAAACAAAGTAATAATAAAAACATTATCACATTGATCATAATATATATCACTGACATATATATCCAAACGATAACAATTCTAAAATATTCAGAAATGAAAAGCTAAATAATTGCTTGAAAAACACACACACACACACACACACACACACACATATATAATAGAATTGTAGAGAAATGTTCATTCGCATAGAGAAATAAAACAAAAACAGTGATAATAGTACCGTATGCATTTGAATTCTCCCAATGTAAACAACATTCAGAGTTTTCTTTCCTATTTGGGAACACCTTTAATAGATACAAAAGTGCAAATCTTATAAAAGCCTATTTGACAAGAATGTAGAACTTTGGTCCAGTTTATGATAAAAAAATATTAGAAGTACAGTAGTGAAACTCCCAAGTGAAGTTTTAATACAAATTATGGACCCTTTCTAAATACATGAAAGGGTCTTAAATACTAAAAATGAAAACAAACTATAAATAAAAATCGGTATGCGCTAGTCTAACTATAAACCTATAAATCTGGGATTTCTCATGAAAATAGTGGTGCTGTAGCAGTTGAATGAATTAATTGTATCAACTTTTTTTCCTGTGATTGCAGCTGACAGATTGTGAGCATAGGCTTCATTTCTGGAGGCTAACTCATCTTGGAGTGTAGCTGAGTTGTATAGGTGGCATCGGAGAGTTCGGAGATCATGCAGTTGACTGCATTCGAAAGACATTTCATGGCCATCTACTCGCTATGTGGCTTGACTAGGAAATGCCAGAATGTTTCCCATTTCAAACTTTGGATTGCCCCAATCTATTTTTCCCTATGCGCTAGCTCCTGTTTCCAATGTTGTTCCAATGATTTTTCTTTTGGGAGTTTACTTGGAGAGAAATCAGTGATCAAATTAGACATATGCAAACTGTTATTTATCAATTCGATTAGACCATTCATTGCAGTTCTGCATCTAGTGGTTGCTCTTTCAGCTTTCATTAGCTGGGACTCCCATTCAGAAAACAGGATTTCCTTATACGATTCTTGCATTATTGGCAGGGTAGCAGCCATTCCTTCTATGGAATCTTGCCATGAAAGAAAATTGATTAACCTTTCATCTGCCCTTTCTAATTCAAGTCTGGTGTCTACTTCCTTCTCAATCATTGATGCAGATATATCTCATAAGGGGTTAGCCAATGATATATTATGGCAAAGAATATCCAACTATCGGGACAAAGCTTTGGTTATTTCCAAGGCTTTTGTTCTGAATTCACTTACCTATGGATAACCCTTGTACCTCTCTATCTGTTCTTTCATTTGTGCGATTTGATCTTCCTTTGCCTTCTTTTTTGCTCACTTAACATTTGAAGCCTGCTCAATTCCCGAGACAACTCATGTTATTTGTGGAGAGCCTGCTTATCAATCCTTTGTTTCTCTAGTTTCAACTGCTCTTTCAATTTCTCATTTTGTTGCTTGTGCTTGATTACCTGTTGTTCAAGTTGATTTATCTTTTTTTGTTGCTCTGCCAATTGCACCTCAAGTTGGGTAATTGTCTGATCCTTTTCCCTCATCAGGTGGCTGACCTCAGACGCTTTATCCATTGTTGTTTCTGTGTAAGCTCCTGCATACTGAGATAGTTTTGTTAAATACTTAGAGGGATTGACTTCTACTTTCCATACCACATTCATCATTTCTGCCTGAGGAGTTAAAAGAGGACTTTGATCAATTTCCCTCTTCTTCCTCTGCCTTTTAACTACAACCCTGTGCTTCAGACTGTAGAAGACATCAAGAGGTGTTATTTCCTTAGTTCGTAGTATAATATCTTCAGTAGGATTCTCGGGAATGATCTCTATGTCCTGCTAAACACTGGGTAGGCCACTTGTCCCTTCAATCAGAACACTAATAACTTCTGACTTTTGTATTGTTGGCAATTTTGGTGTAGTGAGCTCTTGTGATCTATTTGGGTTGTTGATGATTACGTCGAACTGCTCATATTCTTTGAGTAAAGTAGGATCAATATTGATATTCGCATCGAGGAGCTCACTAGTTCCTTCATGTGTCTGCTCCCTTTCTGGGATCTTTTCCTCTTCAAAAGTTTTTTCAATAATTTTCTCTTCACTGTGGCCTTCTGGTTGCACCATAGAGGTAGTACTTAACAAGTCTAGAAGTAGGGTCTCCAATCTTTGTGTCCTGAACTTGTAAAATTCCTCTAGTCCCTCCGCTCCCAATTTAATTTTTTCCAGTTGTTTCACTTGATAAAATAACTCGGTTGAAGTAAACAAATCATCATAATTATCCTTCTCATGTTTAAACTTGGCGATCTTGGACTAGGAAGTGACATTGTAGGCAACAGACTTAGGATCATACTGCCTTTTTGGGATGACTACTAACTTTAACATTGTTATTTTCTCAGCTTCCTTCTCTACATGTTTGAATTCATGTAGCGTTAAAGCACCACATCAGAGGGGGAATGAATGCCACATATGCTTTTTAGACTCCTTTAGGTTCCTTGACATCCCTTCTACTATTATCTGATATGCTAATTCTCTGGCAAGTAACTTATGACAGATGTATAAGGGAAGAAAATGTGGGTCAGTAGTGCTGCCAAAAAGTATAATGTAGGTGAACTTTTCTTCATCAAACCAACTACCAATTGCAGTTAGGTCGACACAAGCTTCCTTGGACAACCTAGGAGCAGGTTTATTGAATATGGCATAATACACGAGGAGGATGAAACCATGATAGATTCTATAAAGATGATTTTTGTAATGGGATTTCCATAATTCCTTATGATAGATATGAATGGGGTTCGGGTCCTATGGAATCCATTTCTATCCTAGAATGGAATATTCAGAATTGAAACAAATAATGTCCATAATATAAGCACTCATATAAAACAGGGGTATTACCCTGGTAGTCATGAACCTGTTTTTCCTATAATCAAGCATTTTGGCTATTTTATCAAACAAAATGGTCACCTAATCCATGATACAAGAATTAACTGCAGCCTCCATTAAAGGTACCATCTCTATAGAAAATTTGATATAATCATGGACTCCAAAGAGTCTGCACATCATAGCACCAACATAACAGTAAGGAGATGCCAATGAGTCTACGGAGTACATACACGATGATTCATGCTTGTGTTTGGTCGGAAAATGCCTCCATTGTTTGATAGGGTCTTATTCGATGGCGTTTTCTTTGGTGAAAGCCTTCAAAAATGCTTTGTCATATCACTTCTGCGGTTCAGGCAAATGGTACATTCTTTTGATATCTTCTAATCTGAATGATCTGAACATTCTTCCTTCAGCCATAAAGAAAGTTCTGTTTATGATATTGATGCTTTCAATAACCCATCTGACCATGTCATTATAGGGTAAAACTTTGGCTGGAGATGCTATTCTATGAAGATAGGAGCTGGGAAAATCCTTTAGAGTATTCTCTGACTTGTTAGTGGAATTTGCTGTTGTCACTACTTCTTTGATTTCTTCCGGATCCTAGGCTTCCAGTAAGTTGTAAATACTTTCATATGAAGCCTGGCCTAGACCGAGGCAAGTAGTATCAGATATCAAGACCTTCTTCACTGGCTGCTCTTTGGCTACAACAAGGGCCTTTGGTTTCTTTGACTTCTTCGTCATATTCATTGGATTCATTAGTTCATACTTTCTCTATAAAAGAAACAAAAAGAACTTAACAAAGAAAAACCCGATCAAAGACAACCCAGAGTAAAAGGAATAATTATAATTCAAGCGTGATAAGCAATACAAACTCAAATATTACCACGGATGAAATCTTCGAAGGATTCAACCTTAACTGCCCAATTAATGACTTTCGTAACCGCCAATTGTGATACATAAATATCATAATGATATGTTGCATCGCACATATTATTAACATTGCTTTAAAGTGGATCTCTTGACTTTCCCGATCAGCGATTAGCAAAAATCGCATATCGCAGATCGGGAGGCACAAAGGCTAAGCTTTAGCTGTCTGATTGCGATAAAAGTGAGTTATCATGGGAAGGCGAGATAATCAATAAATTTTTTTTTTTTTGTTTATAATTGATTTAAGTTTTAAACCCATAAACATTCATTTAACAACCTTTTATCGAAAAGTGCACTTTTAATGAAATCACATCGGCGATTGCCAATAGATAGTTATGGTCTTATGCATTCAGCGATGGCCAATTGCGATCGGATGATCGCATCGAGAGATTTGAGTGGACTGTTGGAATGCTTCTTTGTTGACTTGCGATTTCCGATTTCTGATAGTATTATTGCATCAGAGATTTGCCAATGAGAGCCTTTTAAGTTTATTCTTTAAATAAAGGATGCAACATTATTTTACATTTGTTTTACAAAAAGGTCTTGGTTTCTTTTTATATCGAATCAGACGTTATCATAAGGACTTTCATGTGTTATATGGTTAACTCAAAGTATGTGATTATTATTGAGTTATTGATTTAACTAAGTCTTAAAAAAGGGGGGCCCATTTCTTGTTAAAGTTTTACGGATGAAAATTTTGAAATAGTAAGAGTTGTTGTATAGCAAAACAATTGGCGATTCACTGGGAGAAATAGTTATCTCTGAGGAAGTAATGCAATATCAATAATTTTCTTAATCTGGAAACCATTGAGGATAAAAAAAACAAATCGAAGAATAATTGGATAAAGATTAACTTTGAATATAATAATAAAAGTATATTTTTGTAATTCCTTTTCCAATCTTAAAAATAAAAACATTTTGGGTTTATTCAGGCTTTGATTGGTTGGTATAGAGAAAGCAGGGGGCTTCTCAAACTCAACTTTTAAGTTTACTCTGTTGTCACAAGTAGTGCCTCTGCTGCCAACAGACGTTTATAGTCTCGACACGATTACCTTTTAACCAATTAATCATTCATTTTCCCATCCATCTAAGAGTATAACATTTGAGAAATAATTCAAAAAGATATGTTTACACACACACACACACATATATTTATTTTTTATTTCCTTAAAAGATAAAAAGCCATTGTTTTGGTTTGGTAGCCAGTTGTTGACAATGCCATTCACTGGTTGTAATTGAACTAAACAAGACGGCTTGTGATGAGATCCCTTGTCTTATGATTATAAGCCATTACCCTGTTTTGATATGCAGTATTGGTAATGTCAGTTTAATTAGTTCCCTATGATCATGGTAAGCAGGCTCATAATGAGACCTCAGATTATCTTTTATATCTAACATATTTTAGAATTACACTCTGGAGAAATCACAAACTTAATGGATGGGGTGAATGACTTTCTCCTTAAGAGTCTATGGATGACAATTTAAGAGTTGTAGATGCTAAGTTTGTAAAAGTATTTACTTTTTACAAGTAAACTCTCTTGGCTTTTTAAAACCTCGAATGATTTACAATATTTTCAAGACTTGTGAAGATTTTACAAATTTAGAAGTGGTTCTCAGAGTTTTATTTTTATCTACCCTTCTAAAACTGTAGCCTCTTCCTTAAAGCTTTCCATCTATCAAAATTAAGTATTTACAATACTTTCTTAAATAACTTTCAAATAGTAAAAGGTCAATGGAAAACTATTTACAACCTTATTTCCTAAATGTAAAAATTCAAACAAGCAAAACTACTTAATGAATATTTACAAGTAAGAAGGGGTTACCTCCTTAAGTAAAGAATTTATTCAAGATAAGTCCATTGACAAGAAGATAATCTTTCTTTCCTGATAGATCTTGAAATATGAACGTTGAGGAGCCTATCTTCTCAATGATTTGAAAAGGTCCAAGCCACATCTTTTAAAATTTAGTATGCTTGTCCTCGTGCGCTTTGTCCCATTTCAAAACAAGATCACCAATTTGTAAAAATTTTGGCCTAGAAAAATTTGTATCAAAATAAGATTTAATAATCTGTTTATGTTTTGCATGTGTAATTCTAGATTTTTCCCTTTCTTCTTCTAATTTAAGGATTTGATCATATCTTAATCGAATAGAAGAGGAGGGATTTTCTTCAATAAATTGCACTAGGGCTAGAGATGGGAATGCTAAGATTGTTTGTATCACAGCTTTTTTCCCATACACTAAATTGAATGGAGAAGTACCTATTGAGGCTTTCTATGTTATGTGGTCTGCCCGTAATGCAAATATCAAAGGCTTGTGCCAATTCTTGTGATTCTGGTGAACAATTCTCTTAATAATATTGATAAGATTTTTGTTGGTTGATTCAGCTAAAACGTTACCCTGAGGATAATAGTTTGCATAATATTTCAATTTAAATCCTTTTTTAATAGCAAATTCAAGTATGGTATTTCCAAAGAAATAATATGCATTATAAAAAATGAGAGCATTAGGTACGCTAAACTTGGTAATGATGAATTGATCAATGAATTCGATGATCGCATCAGAGTTGGCTACCTTCAAAGGAATTGCTTCTACCCACTTTGTGAAGTAATATGTGGCTGTAAGGATATATCTGTGCTATCTAGAAGAATGAGGAACAATCTCTCCTATGATATCCAGTCCCCATTGTATGAAGGGTTGTTCAATGTTGACTGGTTGCAAAGGAAAGCCTGGCCTCCTTTGTCTTCCACTAGAAGTTTGGCATATTTTGCATTTCCTTACATTGTCATGGGCATCTTTGAATGAAGTGGGCCAATAATATACAACATGTATTATCTTGTGAGTTGTTGTATCACCTCCAAAATGTCCACTTGTTGGACCATCATGTAATTCCTGCAAAAAGACCTTTTGTGCTTCAGTTTTTTCAAGGCATCTTAACAAAACCGAATCATAATTCCCTCTAAATAACACATCATCAATGATTTCGAAGTGTTTTTCTTTCAACCTCAAGGCACATTTGTTTTTGTAAGAGAGATTAGGAGGAGGATATCCATTTTTTAAATAAAATACCAAATCTGCATATTGAGATTCAGAGTTCATGGTACTTATCTCATTTATTTGGTGAGCATTGTCTAAATCTTCATGTTTCGGAATGTTTGAAGCTCCTGCTAATAACCTGTAAAAACCTTGACCTCTTACAATTTTCACTGGTTTTGATATCTAAATCATATTTTTGCAATGCTGTAATCGAGTTGGCTCTCTTCTCTCCTACTTCCCTTTGGACTAGTAATTGTCTCACTGCCGAGAATGGGACTATTACTTTTGTATGAGTTTTGAGGAGGAATGGCCTAAAGTGTTTAATAGATTTGAACACAATGAAAGCTTGCTTCTCTAGTTTGGAATAATTAAGTTCCGCACCTTGCAGATTAGAACTAAAAATGGATATGGGTGCTTCAACTTGCTGATCATTGATTTGTGTCAACACAGCTGCATAAGAAGTTTAAGATGCTAAAGTACACAAAATAAAGTGATTAAAAATTTTTGGAGTGTTTAATGCTAGAGCATTAGTGATCATCTGTTTGATTGAATCAAAAGCTTTCTTTTCATTATTCCCCCATTTAAACACTGAATTTTTCTTAATCATGGTCTTTGAAGGTAAAATAATTTGCAAAAAATCAAGAACAAATCTTTTTACAAAATTTATTTGATCTAAAAATGATTGCACTGATTTTTTATTGTGTGGGATAGGAATATTAGAAACCTCCTTCATTCTTTTTGGGTCAATATAAATTCCATCTTTAGATACGATAAACCCTAAAAGTTTCCCTTGATCAATAGAAAAGAATGATTTCTTGGGATTTAATGAAATCCCATACCTTTTACAACATTCAAAGATTTGTTTCACATCATGCAAATGATTTTCTCTTTTCTTGGAAAAGATAGTTATGTCATCTAAATAGACAACAAATGACTTATTAATCAAACCCTTAAATGCTATATCCATTTCTCTTTGGAAGGTAGCTCCAGCATTAATCACACTGAAAGGGATTTTCTGGTAGGCATATGTTCCCCATTTGGTTCTAAAGGTAGTCTTTATTCTGTCATCTGGATGCACCAATATTTGGTTAAATCCAGAAAAACCTTCCAAAAAGGACATTAATTTGGAACCAACAACCGAATGTAGAGCCTGTTCCATTGTTGGCAGTGGGAAATTATCCTTTTAACTTTCCTTATTGAGATTTCTGAAATCAATTCAGATCCTAATATCACCGTTTTTCTTTCTAACAGGTACTAAGTTTGAAACCCATTTCGAATGTTTGACTGGGAAAATTATCTTAGCTTTCAAGAGCTTACTGAACTCTACTTTGATGTGACTCTCAAGATTAGGATGTATTTTCCTCAATTTTTGCTGTATAGGTTTCTCCTTAGAAATCATTGGAATTGTATGTTGTATGATAGAAGTATCATACGTTTTTAGATTGTCATAATTCCAAGTGAAAACAATTTTATATTTATTCAACAATCTGATAAAGGAAAATATTTATTCTGAGGCGAGCCCTAGTCCCAGATTAATATTTAGTGTCTTGGCCTCTGTGCCAAGATTTATTAATTCAAACCTCAAAGTACAACTTTGAAGTTTTGAATTAGTAACTTGTGTAAACATATCCTTGATACAATAAACGTATTCAAGTTTGACCACGGATTTAGGTATGGGATTCTCATCTGGTCTTTGTTTTATTTGAAGATCATGATCATTCTCGTCGATAATCTGGTCACCATAAGATTTCTCAAAAGTTAAGAAATTCAAAATGTCTTCATCATGATTAAATACTCACTAATTGGCGACATTGTCTGGAACAGATGGTCTAAAAATCAATTCGACAGAAAACCTATCAGGGTGCCTCAGATGGGAGAAGCTTAGAAGCAACATTGGCTAATAAATCAGCTACTGCATTCTGATATCTGGGAATGGAAGAGATATTAAATGCTAAAAAATGAGATATAAGGTCTTGAACCAAGCAGTGATAATGCTTGAGATGTCCAGAAAAGCTATGGATAGTATTCCTTACTTGTTTGACGACAATCTCAAAATCACCAAATACTTTTAAATATTGAATCTTCAGGACTATCGCTTTATAAATCCCTTGAATCAATGCCTCATATTGAGCAGTATTATTTTTACACTCAAATTCCAGCCTGCATGAGAGCATAGCTTTTCCCCCCTCAAGACTAACTAAGATACATCCTGCTCCTGCACTGTCATTGGATTTTGAGCCATCAAAATATAAAGACCAAAATACAATCTTATCTATAGGTTTATTTACAATTTCTTCAGCGATAGTCACACACCTAGATGTATCTGTATGTGAAAAGTTTTCTATCTGAGATGTGAAACTATTAATAGAAAAAGGTGATGATTGAGCATTAAAATTACCAAAGAATGATTCAGCTGAGTAATTTCCGAGAATGTTATTATTGAAAGCTATGGGTTGATTTTCTTGCTCAAACTCTATTACAGTATGAGTCATGTGCTTCTCCTCATTGATCTTAATTTGATTTGGTTTTCCTTTATAGGGAAGCCACATATGAGACCAATTGGTAGAAATGTAACCATGGATTTTCTCAGACCAATGCCTACTTAAAATTAACCCATAAAACTCAGGGATGTCAGCAATCAATATATCAATTCTCTGGACCACTCTAGGATCAGCTAATAAGCTAATGGTGACTAAATTAATCTCTCCTAAGACTTGAACGTTAGTTCGATCCAAATAAACAATATGCACTGCAGATTTTTGGGGCTCAATGCTCAGTTTTGAGCAAACCGAGGCTGGCATTATATTTGATGAAGCCCCTAAATCTATTAAGAAATTGTGCATATTTCTATTGTAGATTTCATAGGTCAAGAGAAAAGGAGGTGTATGACAATTAGATCAATCTCTAACCAAAACAACATCAGTAGCATCTACTTTATCCGATGGTGGCTTTCCCGTTCCTTTGGCTGCTTTAGGTAATACAACGATTGGAAGAGGGGAAGAAGGTATTGTGTTTAATTCTTTGAGAAGCAACTTTTATTGATGTTTGAGTTTGTTAAGCTCAAAAAAAGAGACATTTTCTCTAGTCTTCTTCATGTCTTCAATAATGTTGTAATCCATAGAGTTAGAGACCACTAATGTCTTAGATGATGAGGGTGGATTGGAAGATGATGGCAGATTTTGAGTTGGCAACAATGTAGTCTTCTTGATGGGAGCCTTATCTTTGGTAGTAGGGCTTGCATTTTTCTTGTTTTGAGTTGGTTGAACAGGATTTGCTGCAACTTTACTTCTGGTATTTACTGGGAGAGCTTCTTATTCATCTTCAGTGTCAGATTTAGGCAAAATGAAGTCCCACATACTATGACATTCAACTATCTCACCTCCTTCTATTTCCTCCGATGACAAGACTGTGTCCTCATCCTCATCATTATCTGGATCTGATTTTGCATTGAATATGGCATTAGGTGGTTTTGATTTAGTTCTTTTGAAGTTCCTAAATGGCTATTTAGTGGAGGATTCAGCTACCTGTTTTTTTTTATCTCTACCATTTCATTGGACATGGTCTTTAAAACCTTTGGCAAGCCCTCCATATCATATGGATCTTTAGCTGCTTTTTTTCTCGAACCATCTTTAAAAGTAAATTTTTTGGACTCTCTTTCCCCAAGAGCGATTTTCTTCTCTAAAGCAATAATACATTTCTTAACAATGACCGCTTCTTTCATGTTATCTGCTAAGGTGGATTTTGCAGCCCTATCAATGAAGATTGCTATATTTGAAGGTAAAGCAGATATATACCATTCGCTTCAGACCTCTTCATTCGGTTCAGATGTAGTAGGGATTTTATTTAAGAGATTATTAAATCGTGAGTTGAAATTTTTGATGGGTTCTTTTAATTCAGTTTTAAGATTGGAGAGATCATTGATTAATGTCGATGTGGATCTATCATCTCCGAACTTGGTCAAAAACTGCTCTTGAAAAGCATTCCAACTATTAACGGATCCTATTGGTAGCGAAAAATACCATGATCCAGTTGCTCCTTGTAAGGTGTATGGGAAGAGACTCATAACTGAATCTTCTTCAATCACTCCATTTAGGTTTATTGACAACATAAAGTTGTTTTTCTGCTCTTCTATTAGTATGCCAGTATCTGGGTTAAACTTTGGCAACCACTTTTCAGGGTGGGCCGGTAATTGACTCAGGGGTGCAGGCATTGTGACTACCCCTGGATTTGTCCATGGCCTTGGTTGTGGTTGGTAATGTGCCATTGTCACAGTAGCAATAGAGGAAGTTGAGGATGTAGATGTAAGTGATTAGGTAGGAGATATTGGAGTACCCATACCCTGTTGAACTATAACATCAAGTTGAGGAGGGGATGGTTGACTTTGCAATGGATTGGATGAAATGGATGATGATGATGAAAGATTCTCACTGTTAGACTCTAAAGGTGTCTTCCTAGCTCTTTTCTGACTAGGTAGAGGAAATTCTGTTGGTTCAATACCAAGTTTTTCACTATGTAACCTTCTAAGAGACTGAGAATGAATGTATTGTGAAGTCACACTACCTTGGGATAACTCAGACAGATATTGAGATATTGAAAACCCTAGAAGTTTATGAATTAACGATTGAACTTTAGGGGGTTCAAGAGCAGATTTGTCCGATATGTTAAAATTTTCAATAGTGGGTGTTGTATTTTCAACTTCTCGCTTGGGAATTGGAGACTTGAAATGCGAGGGAGAAGTTGGAAGAAATGGTGAGGGAGATTTACTCTCAGAATGGGCTATAGATTTAGATTTGCTTGCCATTCACAGTTCAAACCCTCCTTCTAGAGCCAAAAATGTTGATGCCTCTCAAATCGCTGCATCAACATCGGGGAAAACCACCCGATCCAGACCTTAGTGTAGCTCCTTTTCTATTTGGTGTGGTGGTTCCGAAGGGATGTAAAGGGACCAGTTTCCCAGTGATATATGAGTTGATGGATGATTGGTTTGTAGTGTATAACGAAGGTGATAAGTGTTTTATCCTACAATGCAAAAACATACAAATATAACTGATCTATCTCGGGGGTATTCTTTTAACAACATGATTCTTGATTATTTCTAGTAATCAAATAACCATAAAGATGACTTATTCATAAAATAGAAATATGCATTCATATGATGATTACTTTGTTTAAGTAGTTAAATAAAGTAATAATAAAAACATTATCACATTGATCATAATTTATATCAGTGACACATATATCCAAATTATAAAAATTCTAAAACATTCAGAAATGAAGCTAAGAATTGCTTGAAAAATATATATAATATATTATATTATATATATATTATATAATATATATATATAATAAAAATGTAGAGAAATGTTCATTCGCATAGAGAAATAAGACAAAAACAGTGATAATAGTATTGTATGCATTTGAATTCTCCCGATGTAAACAACATTCAGATTCTACTTGCCTATTTGGGAACACCTACAGCAGAGGCAAAAGTGCAAATCTTATAAAAGCCTCTTTGACAAGAATGCAAAACGTTGGTCTAGTTTGTGATAAAAAAAATATTAGAAGTATAGTAATGCAACTCCCAAGTCAAGTTTTAATACAAATTGCGGACCCTTTATAAATACATGAAAGGGTCTTAAATACTAAAAATGAAAACAAACTATCAATAAAAATTGGTATGTGCTAGTCTAACTATAAACATATAAATCTGGGATTTATCATGAAAATAGCGGTGCTGTAGCAAGTGAATGAATTCATTGTATCAGCTTCTTTTCCTATGACTGAAGCTGATAGATTCCAAGCATAGGCTTGATTTCTGGAGGCTGACTCATCCTGGATTGTAGCTGAGCTGTATAGGTGGCATCGGAGAGTTCAGAGATCATGCAGTTGACTAGGAAATGCCAGAATGTTTCCCATGTCAAACTTTGGATTGCCCCAATCTGTTTTTCCCTATGCGCTAGCTCTTATTTCCAATGTTGTTCCAATGATTTGCTTTTGGGAGTTTATTTGGAGAGAAATCAGTGATCAAATTAGACATATGCAAACTGTTATTTATCATTTCGATCAGACCATTCGTTGCAGTTATGCATCTAGAGGTTGCTCTTTCAACTTTCATTAGCTGGGACTCCCATTCGAAAAACAAGATTTCCTTATGTGATTCTTGTATTCTTGACAGGTTAGCAGCCATTCCTTCTATGGAATCTTGCCAGGACAGAAAATTAGTTAACCTTTCATTTGCCCTCTCTAATTCAAGTCTGGTGTCTACTGCCTTCTCGATCATTGATGCATAGATATCGCATAAGGGGTTAGCCAATGATATATTGTGGCAAAGAATATCCAACTATCGAGACAAAGCTTTGGTTATTTCCAAGGCTTCTATTATGAATTCACTTACCTGTGGATATCCCTTGTACCTCTCTATGTGTTCTTTCATTTGTGTGATTTGATCTTCCTTTGTCTTCTTTTCTTGCTCACTTAACATATGAAGCTTGCTCAATTCCTGAGACAACTCGTGTTGTTTGTGGAGAGCTTGCTTATCAATCCTTTGTTTCTCTAATTTTAGCTGCTCTTTTAATCACTCATTTTGCTGCTTGTGCTCGATTACCTATTGTTCAAGTTGATATATCTTTTGTTGTTGCTCTGCTGATTGCACCTAAAGTTGGGCAATTGTCTGATCCTTTTCCCTTAGCAGGTGGCTGACCTCAGAGGCTTTATCCATTATTGCTGCTGTGTAAGCTCCTACATACTGATTGACTTCTACTTTCCATACCACATTCATCATTTCTGCCTGAGGAGTTAAAAGAGGACTTTGATCAATTTTCCTCTTCTTCCTCTGCCTTTTAACTACAACCTTGTGCTTCAGATTGTAGAAGACATCAAGAGGTGGTATTTCTTCAGTTCGTAGTACAATCTCTTTTGTAGGGTTCTCGGGAATGATCTCTATGTCCTGCTGAACATTGGGTAGGCCGCTTGTCCCTTCAATCGGAACACTAATAACTTCTGACTTTTGTATTGTTGTCAATTTTGGTTTAGTGAGCTCTTGTGATCTATTTCGACTATTGATGATTAGGTCGAACTGCTCATATTCTTTGAGTAAAGTAGTATCAATATTGATATTCGCATCGAGGAGCTCACTAGTTCCTTCATGTGTCTGCTCCCTTTCTGGGATCTTTTCCTTTTCAGGAGTTTTTTAAATAATTTTCTCTTCACTGTGGCCTTCTGGTTGCACCATAGAGGTAGTACTTAACAAGTCCAGAGGTAGGGTCTCCAATCTATGTGTCCTGAACTTGTAAAATTCCTCTAGTCCCTCCGCTCCCAATTTAATTTTTGCCAGTTGTTTCACTTGATAAAATAACTTGGTTGAAGTAAAAAAATCATCATAATTATCCTTCTCATGTTCAAACTTGGCAATCTTGGCCTGGGAAGTGACATTGTAGGCAACAGACTTAGGATCATACTGCCTTTTTGGGATGACTACTAACTTTAACATTGTTATTTTCTCAGCTTCCTTCTTTGCATGTTTGAAGTCATGCAGCATGAAAGCACCACATCAGAGGGGGGATGAAGGCCACATATGCTTTTTAGACTCCTTTATGTTCCTTGACATCCCTTCTACTATTATCTGATATGCTAATTCTCTAGCAAGTAACTTATCAGGGATGTATAAGGGAAGAACATGTGGGTCAGTAGTGCTGCCTAAAAGTCTAATGTAGGTGAACTTTTCTTCAGTAAACCAACCACCAATTGCAGTTAGGTTGACATAGGATTCCTCAGAGAACCTAGGAGCAGGTTTATTGAATATGGCATAATACACAGGGAGGATGAAACCATGACAGATTCTATAAAGATGTTATTTGTAATGGGACTTCCATAATTCCTTATGATAGATATGAATGGGGTTCGGGTCCTGTGGAATCCATTTCCATCCTAGAATGGGATATTCAGAATTGAAATAGATAGTGTCCATAATATAAGCACTCATATAAAATGGGGGTATTACCCGGGTAGTCACGAATCTGTTTTTCCTATAATCAAGCATTTGGTTGCCTAGTTTATTAGACAAAATGGTCACCCAATCCATGGTACAAGAATTAATTGCAACCTCCATTAAAGATACCATCTCTATAGAAAATTTGGCAGAATCATGGACTCCAAAGAGTCTGCACATCATAGCACCAACATAACAATAAGGAGATTCCAATGAGTGTACGGAGTACATACTCGATGATTCATGCTTGTATTTGGTCATAAAATGCCTCCATTGTCTGATAGAGTCTGATTTGATGGCATTTTCTTTGGCAAAAGCCTTCAAAAATGCTTTGTTATATCGATTCTGCAGTTCAAGCAAACGGTACATTCTTTTAATATCTTTTTCTCTGAATGATCCGAACATTCTTCCATCAGCTGTAAAGAAAGTTATGTCTGTGATATTGATGCTTTCAATAACCCATCTGACCAAGTCATTATAGGGTAAAACTTTCGTTGGAGCTGCTATTCTATGAAGATAGGAGCTGGCCAAATCCTTAAGAGTATTCTCTGACTTGTCAGTGGAATCTGTTGCTGTCAATACTTCTTCGATTTTTTCTGGATCCTCGACTTCCAGTAACTTGTAAATTATTTCTCATGAAGCCTGGCCTAGACTAAGGCAAGCAGTATCAAATATCAAGACCTTCTTCACTGGCTCCTCTTTGGCTACAACGGGGGCCTTTGGTTTCTTTGACTTCTTCGTCATATTCGCTGGATTCATTAGTTCATACTTGCTTTGTAAAAGAAACAAAATAATGTAACAGAGAAAAACCCGATCAAAGACAGCACAGAAAAAAGGAATAATTGTAATTTAGGCATGATAAGCAATACAAACTCATATATTACCACGGATTAAATCCTCGAAGGATTCAACCTTAACTGCCCAATTAATGACTTTCGTAACCGACAATTGTGATACTTATATGTCATAATGATATGTCACATCACACATATTATTAACATTGCTTTAAAGTGGATCTCTTGACTTTCCCGATCAGCGATTAGCGAAAATCGCATATTGCAGATCGGGAGGCACAAAGGCTAAGATTTAGCTATTTCCATACATAGCTCTGATTGCGATAAAAGTGAGTTATCATGGGAAGGCGAGATAATCAATAAATTGCTTGTTTTTCATTTATAATTGATTTAAGTTTTAAACCTGCAAACATTCATTTAACAACCTTTTATCGAAAAGTGCGCTTTTAATGAAATCACATCAGCGATTGCCAATAGATAGTTATGGTCTTATGCATTCATCAATGGCTGATTGCCATCGGATTATCACATCGAGAGATTTGTGTGGATTATTGGAATGCTTCTTTGTTGAGTTGCGATTTGCGATTTCTGATAGTATTATTGCATCAAATATTTTCCAATGAGAGCCTTTTAAGTCTATTATTTAAATAAAGGATGCAACATTATTTCACATTTGTTTTACAAAACGGTCTTGTTTGCTTTTTATATCAGATCGGACCTTATCATAAGGACTTTCATGTGTTATATGGTTAAATCAAAGTATGCGATTATTATTGAGTTATTGATTTAACTAAGTCCTTAAAAAAAGGGGACCCATTTCTTGTTAAAGTTTTATGGATGGAAATTTTGAAATGGGAAGGATTGTTGTATAGCACAACAATTGGTGATTCACTGGGAGAAACAGTTATATCTGAGAAAGTAATGCAATATCTATAATTTTCTAAATCTGGAAACCATTGAGGATAAAAAAAACAAATCTAAGAATAATTGGATAAAGATTAACTTTGAATATAATAATAAAAGTATATTTTTGGAATTCCTTTTCCAATCTTAAAAATAAAAAACCGTCTGGGTTTATTCAGGCTTTGATTGGTTGGTATAGATAAAGCAGGGGGCTTCTCAAACTCAACTTTTAAGTTTACTCTGTTGTCACAGGTAGCGCCTTTGCTACCAACAGACGTTTATAGTCTCAACACGGTTACCTTTTAACCAATTAATCATTCACTATCCCATCCAAATAAGAGTATACATTTTGAGAAATAATTCAAAAAGATATGTTTACGCCCACACACACACACACACACACATATATATATATATTTCTTTGTTATTTACTTAAAAAAGAAAAATCCATTGTCCTCGTTTGGTAGCCAGTTGTTGACAATGCCATTCACTGGTTGTAATTGAACTGAACAAGCTAGCTCGTGATGAGATCCCTTGTCTTATGATTATAAGCCATTACCCTGTTTTGATATGCAGTATTGGTAATGTCAGTTTAATTAGTTCCCTATGATCATGGTAAGCAGGCTCATAATGAGACTTCTTATCTTTTATATCTAACATATTTTAGAATTACACTCTGGAAAAATCACAACTTAATGGATGGGGTGAATGACTTTCTCCTTAAGAGTCTATGGATGACAATTCAAGAGTTGTAGATGCTAAGTTTGTAAAAGTCTTTACTTTTTACAAGTAACCTCTCTTGGCTTTTTAAAACCTAGAATGATTTACAATATTTTCAAGACTTGTGAATATTTTACAAATTTAGAAGTGTTTCTCAGAGTTTTATTTTTTTCTAACCTTCTAAAACTGTAGCCTCTTCCTTAAAGGTTTCCATCTATCGAAAGTAAGTATTTACAATACTTTCTTAAATAACTTTCCAATAGTGAAAGGTCAATAGAAGACTATTTACAACTTTGTTTCCTAAAAATAAAAATTCAAACAAACAAAACTGCTTAATGAATATTTACAAGTAAGAAGGGGTTACCTCCTTAAGTAGAGAATTTTTTCAAGATAAGCCCATTGAGAGAAAGACAATCTTTCTTTCCTCATAGATCTTGCAATATGAACATTGATGAGCCTATCTTCTCAATGATTTCAAAAGGTCCAAGCCACATATTTTAAAATTTAGTATGCTTGTCCTTGTGCGCTTTGTCCCATTTCAAAACAAGATCACCAATTTCTATAAATTTTGGGCCGGAAGAATTTGCATCAGAATAAGATTTAATAATATGTTGACGTTTTGCATGTGTAATTCTATCTTTTTCCCTTTCTTCTTCTAATTTAAGGATTTGATCATATCTTAATCGAATAGAAGAGGAGGGATTTTCTTCAATAAATTGCACTAGGGCTAGAGATGGGAGTGCTAAGTTTGTTTGTATCATAGCTTCTTTCCCATACACTAAATTTAATGGAGAAGTACCTATTGAGGCCTTTTGTGTTATGCGGTCTGCCCATAATGAAAATAACAAAAACTTGTGCCAATTCTTGTGATTCTAGTCAACGGTTCTCTTAATAATCTTGATAAGACTTTTGCTGGTTGATTCTGCTAAACCATTACCCTGAGGATAATAGTTTGCAAAATATTTCAATTTATATCCTCTTTTAATAGAAAATTCAAGTATGGTATTTCCAGAAAAATAAGAAAAAATGAGAGCATTAGGTACGCCAAACCTAGTAATGCTGAATTGATTGATGAATTCGATGATCGCATCAGAGTTGGCTACCTTCAAAGGAATTGCTTCTATCCACTTTGTGAAGTAATCCATGGTTGTAAGGATATATCTTTGTTGTTTGGAAGAATAAGGAACAATATCTTCCATGATATCCAATCCCCATTGTTTGAAGGGTTGTTCAATGTTGACTGGTTGCAAAGGAAATGCTGGCGTCCTTTATCTTCCACTGGCAGTTTGGCATATTTTGCATTTCCTTATATAGTCATGGGAATCTTTGAATAAAGTGGGCCAATAATATCCAGCATGTATTATCTTGTGAGCTATTGTATCACCTCCAAAATGTCCACCTGCTGGACCATCATATAATTCCTGCTACACCTTTTGTGCTTCTGTTTTTTCAAGGCATCTTAACAAAACCGAATCATAATTCATTATAAATAACACATCATCAATGATTTTGAAGTGTTTTGCTTTCAACCTCAAGGCACGTTTGTTTTTGTAAGAGAGATTAGGAGGAGCATATCTATTTTTTAAATAAAAGACCAAATCTGCATATTGAGATTCAGAGTTCATGATACTTATCTCATTTATTTGATGAGAATTGTCTGAATCTTCATGTTTTGGAATGTTTGAAGCTCTTGCTAATAATCTGCAAAAACCTTGACCTATTACAATTTTCACAGATTTAATATCTAAATCATATTCTTGCAATGTTGTAACCCAGTCGGCTCTCTTCTCTCCTACTTCCCTTTAGACTAGTAATTGTCTCACTGCCGAGAATGGGACTATTAAATTTGTATGAGTCTTGAGGAGGAATGGCCTAAAGTGTTTAATATATTTGAACACAACGAAAGTTTGCTTTTCTAGTTTGGAATAATTAAGTACCACACCTTGTAGATTAGAACTGAAAAAGGATATGGGTGCTTCAACTTGCTGATCATTGATTTGTGTCAACACAGCTGCATTATAAGTTTTGGATGATAAAGTATATAAAATAAAATGATTAGAAAAATTTGGAGTGTTTAATGTTGGAGCATTAATTTTCGCCTGTTCGATTGAATCAAAAGATTCCTTTTTGTTATGCCCCCATTTAAACACTAATTTTTCCTTAATCATGGTCTGTAAAGGTAAAACAATTTGCGAAAAATCAAGAATAATTATTTTTACAAAATTTATTTGACATAAAAATGATTGCATTGATTTTTTATTGTGTGGCAGAAGAATATTAGAAATCTCCTTGATTCTTTCTGGATCAATATAAATGCCATCTTTAGATACGATAAACCCTAAAAGTTTCCCTTGATCAAGAGCAAAGAATGATTTCTTGGGATTTAATGAAATCCCATACCTTTTACAACGTTCAAAGATTTGTTTCAAATCATGCAGATGATTTGCTATTTTCTTGGAGAAGATAGTTATGAATAGACAACAACTGACTTATTAATCAAACCTTGAATGCTATATCCATTGCTCTTTGGAAGGTAGCTCCAACATTAATCGGACGAAAAGGTATTTTCTGGTAGGCATATGTTTTCCATTTGGTTCTAAAGGTAGTCTTTAGTCTGTCATCTGGATGCACCAATATTTGGTTGTATCCAAAAAAACCATCCAAAAAGGACATTAATTCGGAACCAACAATTGAGTGAAGAGTCTGTTCCACTGTTGGCAGTGGGAAATTATTTTTTTTGCTTGCCTTATTGAGATTTTTGAAATCAATGTATATCCTAATGTCACCGTTTTTCTTTCTAACAGGTACTAAGTTAGAAACCCATTTCGAATGTCTGACTGGGAAAATTATCTTAGCTTTCAAGAGTTTATTCAATTCTGCGTTGATCTGACTGTCAAGATTATGATGTATTTCTCTCAATTTTTGTTGTACAGGTTTCTCCTCAGAAATAATTGAAATTGTATGTTGTATGATAGAAATATCATACATTTTTAGATCGTCATAATTCCAAGCGAAAGCATTTTTATATTTATTCAACAATTTTATAAAGGCAAATCTTTCTTCTGAGGTGAGCCCTAGTCCCAGATTAATATTTTGTGGCTTGGCTTCTATGCTAAGATTTATTAATTCAAACCTCAAAGTAGAACTTTGAAGTTTAGAATTAGTACTTATTTAAACCTATCCTTTATATCATAAAGATCTTCAAGTTTGACCACAGATTTAGGTATGCAATTATCATCTGGTCTTTGTTTTATTTGAAGATCATAATAATTCTCATCGATAATCTAATCATCATAGTATTTCTCAGAAGTTAAGAAATTCAAAATGTCTTCATCATGATTAAATACTTGCCAATTGGTGACATTGTCTGGAACAGATGGTCTAAAAATCAATTTGACTGAAAACCTATCAGGGTTGTATTCCTCGGATGGGAGAAGCTTAGACGCAACATTGGCTAATAAATCAGCTGCTGCATTCTGAGATCTGGGAATGGGAGAAATATTAAATGCTAAAAAATAAGATATAAGGTGTTGAACCAAGGACTGATAATGCTTGAGATGTCCAGAAAGGCAATGGATAGTATTCCTTACCTGTTTGATGACAATCTTAGAATCACCAAATACTTTTAAATATTGAATCTTCAGGCCTATCGATTTATGAAGCCCTTGAATCAATGCCTCATATTCAACAGTGTTATTTGTACACTCAAATTCTAGCCTGCATGAGAGCATAGTTTTTCCCCCTCAGGACTAACTAAGATACATCATGCTCATGCACCGTCATTGGATTTTGACCCATCAAAATATGAAGACCAAAATACAATCTTATTTACAGGTTTATTTACAATTTCTTCAACGATAGTCACACACCTAGATGTATCTGTATGTGAAAAGTTTTCTATCTGAGATGTGAAACTATTAACAGAAAAAGGTGATGATTGAGCATTAAAATTACCAAAGAATGATTCCGTTGAGTAATTTATGAGAATGATATTATTGAAAGCTATGGGTTTATTTTCTTGCTCAAGCTCCATTACAATATGAGTCATGTGCTTCTCCCGATCGACCTTAATTTGATTTCGTTTTCCTTTATAGAGAAGCCACATATGAGACCAATCAATAGAAATGTAACCATGGAGTTTCTCAGACCAATCCCTGCTTAAAATTAATTCATAAAACTCAGGGATGTCAACAATCAATATATCAATTCTCTGGACCACTCTAGGATCAGTTGATAAGCTAACGGTGACTGAATTAATCTCTCCTAAGACTTGAACCTTAGTTCGATCCAACTGAACAATATGCATTGCAGATTTTTGGGGCTCAATGTTCAGTTTTGAGCACCCGAGACTGGCATTATAATTGATGAAGCCCCTGAATCTATCAAGCAATTGTATAGATTTCTATTGTAGATTTCATAGGTCAAGAGAAAAGGAGGTGTATGAGAATTAGATCTATCTCCAATCAAAACAGCATTGGTAGCATCTACTTTATCCGATGGTGGATTTCCTGTTCCTTTGGCTACTTTGGATAATATAGCATTTGGAAGAGGGGAAGAAGGTATTGCATTTAATTCTTTGAGCAACAACTTCTGTTGATGCTTGAGTTTTCTAAGCTCAAATAAAGAGACTTTGCTCTATTCTTCTTCATGTTTTCAATAATGTTGTAATTCATAGAGTCAGAGACTACTAATGTCTTAGATGATGAGGGTGGATTGGAAGATGATGGTTGATTTTGAGTTGGAAACACTGTAGACTTCTTGATGGGAGCCTTATCTTTGGCAGTAGGGCTTGCATTTTTCTTCCTTTGAGTTGGTTGAACATGCTCTACTGCAACTTTACTTCTTTTATTTACTGGGAGAGCTTCCTGTTCGTCTTCAGGGTCAGAATTAGGCAAAATGAAGTCCCACATACTATGACATTCAACTATCTCATCCTCTTCTGCTTCCTCCGATGACAAGACTATGTCCTCATCCTCATCATTATCTGGATCTGATTCTGCATTAGATATGGCATTAGGTGGTTTTGATTCAATTCTTTTGAAGTTCCTAAATGGCTTTTTAGTGAAGGTTTCAGCTACCTATCTTTTTATCTCTACCATTTCATTGGACATTGTCTTTAAAACATTTTGCAAGCCCTCCATATCGTATGGATCTTTAGTTGCTTTCTTTTTCGACGCATCTTTAAAAGTAAATTTTTTGGACTTTCTTTCCTCAGGAGTAGTTTTCTTCTCTAAAGCAATAATACATTTCTCAACGACGATCGCTTCTTTCATATTATCTGCTAAGGTGGGGTTTGTAGCCCTATCAATGAAGATTGCTTTATTTGAAGGTAAAGCAGATATATACCATTCACTTTGGACCTCTTTGTTGGGTTTAGATGTAGTAGGGATTTTATTTAAGAGCTAATTAAATCGTGAGTTGAAATCTTTGATGGGTTCTTTTGATTCAGTTTTAAGATTGGAGAGATCATTGATTAATGTCATTGTGGATCTATCATCTCCGAACTTGGTCAAAATCTTCTCTTGAAAAGCATTCCAACTATTAATGGATCCTGCTGGTAGCGAAAAATACTATGATCCAACTGATCCTTGTAAGGTGTATGGGAAGAGCCTCACAACTGCATCTTCTTTAGTCACTCTGTTTAGGTTTATTGACAACATAAAGTTGTTTATGTGTTCTTATGCTAGTATGCCAATATCCGGGTTAAACTTTGGAAACCACTTTTCAGGGTGGCCCTATAATTGACTCAGGGGTGCAGTCATTGCAACTGCCCCTGTATTTGTCCATGGCCTTGGTAGTGGTTGGTTATGTGCCATTGTCATAGTAACAGTAGAGGAAGTTGAGGATGTAGATGTAAGTGATTAAGTAGGAGATATTGGAGTACCCGTACCTTGTTGAACTATAATATGAAGTTGAGGAGTGGATGGTTGACTTTGTAATGGATTGGATGAAATGTATGATGATGATGAAAGAGTCTCATTGTTAGACTCTAAAGGTGTCTTCCTAGCTCTTTTCCAACTAGGTAGAGGAAATTATGTTGGTTCAATACTAAGTTTTTCACCATGTAACCTTGTAAGAGGCTGAGAAGGAATGTATTGCAAAGTCACAGTGCCTTGGGATAACTCATACTGATCTTGAGATATTGAAAATCCTAGAAGTTTATGAATTAATGATTGAACTTCAGGGGGTTCAAGAGCATATTTGTCCGATATGTTCAAATTTTCAGTAGTGGGTGTTGTCTTTTCAACTTCTCGCTTGGGAATTGGAGATTTGGAATGCAAGGGAGAAGTTGGAAGATATGGTGAGGGAGATTTACTCTCAGAATGGGCTATAGATTTAGATTTTCTTGCCATTCACAGTTCAAACCCTCCTTCTAGTGCCAAAAATGTCGATGCCTCTAAAATCGCTACATCAACATCGGGGAAAACCACCCGGTTCGAACCTTAGTGCAACTCCTTTTCCATTTGGTATGGTGGTTCCAAATGGATGTAATGGGACCAGTTTCCCAGTGATATATGAGTTGATGGATGATTGGTTTGTAGTGTATAACGAAGGTGATAAGCGTTTGATTCTATAATGCAAAAATATACAAATATAACTGATCTATCCCGGGGGTATTTTTTTAGCAACACGATGCTTGATTGTTTCTAGTAAACAAATAACCATAAAGATGACTTATTCATAAAATAGAAATATGCATTCATATGATAATTACTTTGTTTAAGTTGTTAAACAAAGTAATAATAAAAACATTATCACATTGATCATAATATATATCACTGACATATATATCCAAATGATAACAATTCTAAAACATTCAGAAATGAAAAGCTAAAGAATTGCTTGAAACACACACACACGCAACACACACATATATATAGAAATGCAGAGAAATGTTCATTCACATAGAGTAATAAGACAAAAATAGTGATAATAGTACTATATGCATTTGAATTCCCTCGATGTAAACAACATTTAGATTCTGCTTTCCTATTTGGGAACACCTTCAACAAATGCAAAAGTGCAAATCTTATAAAAGCCTCTTTGACAAAAATGTAGAACTTTGGTCCAGTTTGTGATAAAAAAATATTAGAAGTGCAGTAGTGCAACTTCCAAGTCAAGTTTTAATACAAATTGCGGACCCTTTCTAAATACATGAAAGGACTAAAAATGAAAACAAACTATTAATAAAAATTGCTATGCGATGATATGAATATAAACATATAAATCTAGGATATATCATGAAAATAGCGGTGTTGTAGCAGTTGAATGAATTCATTGTATCAGCCTCCTTTCCTGTGATTGCAGCTAAAAAATTGCAAGCATAGGCTTGATTTCTGGAGGCCGACTCATCCTGGAGTGTAGCTGAGTTGTATAGGTGGCATCAGAGAGTTCAGAGATCATGCAGTTGACTGCATCCGAAAGACATTTCATGGCCATCCTCTAGCTATGTGGCTTGACTAGGAAATGCCAGAATGTTTCCCATGTCAAGCTTTGGATTGCCCCAATCTGTTTTTCCCTATGCGTTAGCTCCTGTTTCCAATGTTGTTCCACTGATTTTGCTTTTGGGAGTTTACCTGGAGAGCAATCAGTGATCAAATTAGACATATGCAAACTGTTATTTATCAATTCAATCAGACCATTCGTTGCATTTCTACATCTAGAGGTTGTTCTTTTAGCTTTCACTCGCTGGGACTCCCATTCAGAAAATAGGATTTCCTTATGCGATTCTTGTATTCTTGGCAGATTGGCAGCCATTCCTTCTATGGAATCTTTCCAAGACAGAAAATTGGTTAACCTTTCATCTCCCTTTTCTAATTCAAGTCTAGCATCTACTACCTTCTCTATCATTGACGTAGATATATCACATAAGGGGTTAGCCAATGATATATTGTGGAAAAAAATATCCAACTGTCGGGACAAAGCTTTGATTATTTCCAAGGCTTCTGTTCTGAATTCACTTCCATGTGGATAACCCTTGTACCTCTCTATCTGTTCTTTCATTTGTGTGATTTGATCTTCCTTTGTCTTCTTTTCATGCTCACTTAACATCAGAAGCCTACTCAATTCCTGAGACAACTCATGTTGTTTGTGGAGAGCCTACTTATCAATCCTTTGTTTCTCTAGTTTCAGCTGCTCTTTTAATCGCTCATTTTGTTGCTTGTACTCTATTACTTGTTGTTCAAGCTGATTTATCTTTTGTTGTTGCTCTACTGATTGCACCTAGAGTTGGGTAATTGTCTAATCCAATTCCCTCATTAGGTGGCTGACCTCAAAGGCTTTATCCATTGTAACTGTTGTGTAAGCTCCTGCATACTAAGATAGTTTTGTTAAATCCTCAAAGGGATTGACTTCTGCTTTCCATACCACATTCATCATTTATGCTTGAGGAGTTAAAATAGGACTTTGATCAAGTTTCCTCTTCCTCCTCTGGCTTTTAACTATAGCTCCGTGCTTCAGACTGTAGAAGACATCAAGAGGCGGTATTTATTCAGTTCATACTACGATCTCTTCTGTAGGATTCTCGGGAATGATCTCTATGTCCTGTTGAACACTGGGTAGGCTGCTTGTCCCTTCAATCAGAACACTAATAACTTCTTCCTTTTGTATTGTTGGCAATTTTAGTGTAGTGAGCTTTGGTGATCCATTTGGGTTATTGATGATTAGGTTGAACTGCTCATATTTTTTGAGTAAAGTAGGATCAATATTGATATTCGTATCAAGGAGCTCACTAGTTACTTCCTGTGTCTGCTCTCTTTATGGGATCTTTTCATTTTCAAGAGTTTTTTCAATAATTTTCTTTTCACTATGGCCTTATAGTTGCACTATAGAGGTAGTACTTAACAAGTCTAGAAGTAGGGTCTCTAATCTCTGTGTCCTGAACTTGTAAAATTCCTCCAGTCCCTCCACTCCCAATTTAATTTTTTCCAGTTGTTTGATAAAATAACTTGGTTGAAGCAAACAAATCATCATAATTATCCTTCTCATGTTCAAACTTGGCGATCTTGGCCTGAGAAGTGACATTGTAGGCAACAGACTTAGGATCATATTGCCTTTTTGGGATGACTGCTAAATTTAACATTGTTATTTTCTCAGCTTTCTTCTCTGCATGTTTGAAGTCATGTAGCATGAAAGCACCACATCAGAGGGGAAATGAAGGCCACATATGGTTTTTAGACTCCTTTAGGTTCCTTGACATCCCTTCTACTGTTATCTGATATGCTAATTGTCTGGCAAGTAATTTATCAGGGATGTATAAGGGAAGAACATGTTGGTCAGTAGTGTTGCTAAAAATTCTAATGTAGGTGAACTTTTCTTCACTAAACCAACTACCAATTGCAGTTAGGTCAAAACAGGCTTTCTCGGACAACCTAGGAGCGGGTTTATTGAATATGGCATCATACACAGGGAGGATGAAACCATGAGAGATTCTATAAATATGATTTTTGTAATGGGCTTTCCATAATTCCTTATGATAGATATGAATGGGGTTCAAGTCCCATGGAATCCATTTCCATCCTAGAATGGGATATTCAGAATTGAAACAGATAGTGTCCATAATATAAGCACTCATATAAAACGGGGGTTAACCGGGGTAGTCACGAACCTGTTTTTCCTATAATCAAGTATTTGGTTGGCCATTTTATCAGACAAAATGGTCACCCAATCCATGGTACAATAATTAATTGCAGCCTCCATTAAAGGTACCATCTCTATAGAAAATTTGGAAAAATCCTGGACTCCAAAGAGTCTGGACATCATAGCACCAACACAATAGTAAGGAGATTCCAATGAGTCTACGGAGTACATACCCGATGATTCATGCTTGTGTTTGGTTGAAAAATGCCTCCATTGTTTGATAGGGTCTGATTCAATGGCGTTTTCTTTGGTGAAAGCCTCCAAAAAATGCTTTGTTATATCGCATCTGTGGTTCAGGGAAATGGTACATTCTTTTGATATCTTCTGCTTTGAACGATCTGAACATTCTTCCATTAGCCGTAAAGAATTTCTGTCTATGATATTGATGCTTACAATAACCCATTTGACCAAGTCATTATAGGGTAAAACTTTGGCTCGGGCTACTATTCTATGAAGATAGGAGCTGGGCAAATCCTTAAGAGTATTCTCTGACTTGTCAGTGGAATCTGTTGTTGCAACTACTTCTTCGATTTCTTCTAGATCCTCATCTTCCAGTAAGTTTTAAATACTTTCCCATGAAGCTTGGCTTAGACTGAGGCAAGTAGTATCAAATATCCAGACCTTCTACACTGGCTCCTCTTTGGCTAGAACGAGGGCCTTTGATTTCTTTGACTTCTTCGTCATCTTCACTGGATTCATTAGTTCATACTTGCTCTATAAAAGAAACAAAAGAAGTTAACAGAGAAAAACCCGTTGAAAGACAACGTAAAGTAAAAAGCATAATGGTAATTCAAACGTGATAAGCAATACAAACTAAAATATTACCACGGATGAAATCCTCGAAGGATTCATCCTTGACTGCCTAATTAATGACTTTCCTAACCGCCAATCGTGATACTTAAATGTCATAATGATATGTCACGTCGCACATATTATTAACATTGCTTTAAAGTGGATCTCTTGACTTTCTTGATCAGTGATTAGCAAAAATCGCATATCGCAGATCGAGAGGCACAAAGGTTAAGATTTAGTTGTTTCCATACATAGCTCCAATTGCGATAAAAGTGAGTTATCATGGGAAGGCGGGATAATCAATAAATTTTTTGTTTTTCATTTATAATTTATTGAAGTTTTAAACTCGCAAACATTCATTTGACAACCTTTTATCGAAAAGTGCGCTTTTAATGAAATCGCATCGACGATTGCCAATAGATAGTTATGGTCTTATGCATTTAGTAATGGCTGATTGCGATCGGATTATCACATCGGGAGATTTGAATGGACTATTGGAATGCTTCTTTGTTGACTTGCGATTTGCGATTTCTAATAGTATTATTGCATCAGAGATTTTCCAATGAGAGCCTTTGAAGTCTATTCTTTAAATAAAGGATGCGACATATTATTTTATATTTGTTTTACAAAAATGTCTTGGTTGATATTTATATCGGATCAGATCTTATCATAATGACTTTCATGTGTTATATGGTTAAATCAAAGTATGCGATTATTATTGAATTATTGATTTAAGTAAGTCTTAAAAAAAAGAGGACCCATTTCTTGTTAAACTTTTATGGATGAAAATTTTGAAATGGGGAGGGTTGTTGTATAGCACAACAATTGGCGATTCACAGGGAGAAATAATTATCTCTGAGAAAGTAATGCAATATCTATAACTTTCTTAATCTGGAAACCATTGAGGATAAAGAAAAAAAATCCGAGAATAATTGGATAACGATTAACTCTGAATATAATAATAAAAGTATATTTTTGTAATTCTTTTTCCAATCTTAAAAGTAAAATTTTTTTGGGCTTATTCAAGCTTTGATTGGTTGGTATAGATAAAGTAGGGGGCTTCTCAAACTCAACTTTTAAGTTTACTCTGTTGTCACAGGTAGTGCCTCTGCTCCTCGCAGACATTTATAGTCTCGACAGGGTTACCTTTTAACCAATTAATCATTCATTGTCCCATCCATCTAAGAGTACTTTGGAGAAATAATTTAAAAAGATATGTTTACACACACACACACACACACACATATATATATTTTATTTTTTTCTTTTTTATTTCCTTAAAAGTTAAAAATCCATTGCCCTGGTTTTGTAGCCAACTGTTGATAATGCCATTCACTGATTGTAATTGAACTGAACAAGCCGGCTCGTGATGAGATCCCTTGTCTTATGATTATAAGCCATTACCCTGTTTTGATATGCAGTATTGGTAATGTCAGTTTAATTAGTTCCCTATGATCATGGTAAGCAGGCTCATAATGCGACCTCTTATCTTTTATATCTAACGTATTTTAGAATTAGACTCTGAAAAAATCATAAACTTAATGGATGGAGTGAATGGATTTCTCCTTAAGAGTTTATCGATGACAATTTAAGAGTTGTAGATGCTAAGTCTGTAAAAGTCTTTACCTTTTACAAGTAACCTATCTTGGCTTTTAAAAACCTGGAATGATTTACAATATTTTCAAAACTTGTGAAGATTCTACAAATTTAGAAGTGGTTCTCATAGTTTTATTTTTATCTAACCTTCTAAAACTGTAGCCTCTTCCTTAAAGGTTTCTATCTATCGAAAGTAAGTATTTATAATACTTTCTTAAATAACTCTCAAATAGTAAAAGGTCAATAGAAGACTATTTACAACTTTATTTCCTAAAAACAGAAATTCAAACAAACAAAACTGCATAATGAATATTTACAAGTAAGAAGGTGTTACCTCCTTAAGTAAAGAATTTTTTTGACAGGAAGAGAATCTCTCTTCCTAATAGATCTTGCAGTATGAATGTTGATGAGCCTATCTTCTCAATGATTTGAAATGGTCCAAGCCACATTTTTTAAAATTTAGTATGTTTACCCTTATCCTCGTGCGCTTTGTCCCATTTTAAAACAAGATCACCGGGTTGGAAGAATTTGTATCAAAAGAAGATTTAATAATTTGTTGATGTTTTGTATGTGTAATTCTGGCTTTTTCCCTTTCTTCTTCAAATTTAAGGATTTGACCATATCTTAATTGAATAAAAGATGAGGGATTTTCTTCAATAAATTGCATTAGGGCTAGAGATGGGAGTTCTAAGTTTGTTGGTATCAAAGCTTCTTTCCCATACACTAAGTTGAATGGAGAAGTACCTATTGAGGCCTTCAGTGTTATGCAGTCTGCCCATAATGCAAATATCAAAGACTTGTGCCAATTCTTGTGATCTTGGTCAATAGTTCTCTTAATAATCTTAATAAGATTTTTGTTGGTTGATTTTGATAAACCATTACCCCGAGGATAATAGTTTGCAGAATATTTCAATTTAAATCCTCTTTTAATAGCAAATTCAAGTATGGTATTTCCAGAAAAATAAGATGCATTATAAAAAATGAGAGCATTAGGTACGCTAAACCTGGTAATGATGAATTGATCGATGAATTCGATGATCGCATTAGAGTTGGCTACCTTCAAAGGAATTGCTTCTACCCACTTTGTGAAGTAATCCATGGCTGTAAGGATATATCTGTGCTCTTTGGAAGAATGAGGAACAATCTCTCCCATGATATCCAATCCCCATTGTTCGAAGGATTGTTAAATGTTAACTGGTTGCAAAGGAAAGGCTGGCCTCCTTTGTCTTTGATGGGCAGTTTGGCATATTTTTAATTTCCTTACATAGTCATGGAAGTCTTCGAATAAAGTGGGCTAATAATATCCAACATGTATTATCTTGTGAGCTGTTGTATCACCTCCAAAATGTCCACCTATTGGACCATCATGTAATTCTTGCAACACCTTTTGTGCTTTAGTTTTTTCAAGGCATCTTAACAAAACTGAATCATAATTCCTTCTAAATAACACATGATCAATGATTTCGAAGTGTTTTTCTTTCAAACTCAAGGCACATTTGTTTTCGTAAGAGAGATTAGGAGGAGCATATCATTTTTTTAAATAAAAGACCAAATATGCATATTAAGATTCAGAGTTCATGATACTTATCTCATTTATTTGGTGAGCATTGTCTAAATCTTCATGTTCAGGAATGTTTGAAGCTCTTGCTAATAACCTGCAAAAACCTTGACCTCTTACAATTTTCACTGGTTTAATATCTAAATCATATTTTTGCAATGATGTAACCGAGTTGGCTCTCTTCTCTCCTATTTCCCTTTGGACTAGTAATTGTCTCACTACCGAGAATGGGACTATTAATTTTGTATGAGTCTTGAGGAGGAATGGCCTATAGTGTTTAATAGATTTGAACACAGCGAAAGCTTGCTTTTCTACTTCAGAATAATTAAGTTCTGCACTTTTTAGATTAGAACTGAAAAAGGATATAGGTGCTTCAACTTGCTGATCATTGATTTGTGTCAACACATCTGCATAAGAAATTTCGGATGATAAAGTATATAAAATAAAGTGATTAGAAAAATTTGGAGAGTTTAATGTAGGAGCATTAATGATCACTTGTTTGATTGAATTAAAAGCTTCCTTGTCTGTAAAGGTAAACAATTTTCGAAAAATCAGGAACAAATATTTTTACAAAATTTATTTGACCTAAAAATGATTGCATTGATTTTTCATTTTGTGGCAGAGGAATATCATAAATCTCCTTGATTATTTCTAGATCAATATAAATGCCATCTTTAGATATGATAAACCCTAAAAGTTTCCCTTGATCAAGAGCGAAGAATGATTTCTTGGGATTTAATGAAATCCCATACCATTTACAGTGTTCAAAGATTTGTTTCAAAACATGCAGATGATTTGCACTTTTCTTGGAGAAGACAGTTAAGTCATGTAAACAGACAACAAATGACTTATTAATCAAACCCTTGAATGCTATATCCATTGCTCTTTCTAAGGTAGCTCTAGCATTAATCAGACAGAAAGACATTTTCTGGTAGGCATATGTTCTCTATTTGGTTATGAAGGTAGTCTTTAGTCTGTCATCTGGATGCACCAATATTTGGTTATATCCAGAAAAACCATCTAAAAAGGACATTAATTCGGAACCAACAACTGAATGAAGAGTTTGTTCCATTGTTGGCAGTGGGAAATTATCCTTTTGGCTTGCCTTATTGAGATTTCTGAAATCAATGCAGATCCTAATATCACCATTTTTCTTTCTAACATGTACTAAGTTAGAAACCCATTTCGAATGTCTAACTGGGAAAATTATCTTAGCTTTCAAGAGTTTATTCAATTCTGCTTTGATCTGACTCTCAAGATTAGGATGTATTTTCCTCAATTTTTGTTGTACAGGTTTCTCCTTAGAAATCATTGGAATTGTATGTTGTATGATAGAAGTATCATACGTTTTTAGATTGTCATAATTCCAAGCGAAAACTTTTTTATATTTATTCAACAATTTGATAAAGGAAAATATTTCTTCTAAGATGAGCCCTAGTCCCAGATTAATATTTTGTGGCTTGACCTTTGTGCCAAGATTATTAATTCAAACCTCAAAGTAGAAATTTGAAGTTTTGAATTAATAACTTGTTTGAACCTATTCTTAATATAATAAAGATCTTCAAGATTGACCACGGATTTAGGTATGGAATTCTCATCCGGTATTTGTTTTATTTGAAGATCATGATCATTCTCATCGATAATCTGGTCATAATAGGATTTCTCAGAAGTTAAGAAATTCAAAATGTATTCGTCATGATTAAATACTTGCCAATTGGTGACATTGTCTGGAACAGATGGTCTAAAAATCAATTCAACTGAAAACCTATCAGGGCTTTAATCCTCGGATGGGAGAAGCTTAGAAGCAACATTAGCTAATAAATCAGCTGCTACATTCTGAGATCTGGGAATGGGAGAAATATTAAATGCTAAAAAATGAGATATAAGGTCTTGAACCAAGGAATGATAATGCTTGAGATGTCCAGAAAGGCAATGGATAGTATTCCTTACTTGTTTGATGACAGTCTCAAATTTACCAAATACTTTTAAATATTAAATCTTCAGGCCTATCGATTTATAAAGCCCTTGAATCAATGCCTCATATTCAACAATATTATTTGTACGCTCAAATTCCAGCCCACATGAGAGCATAGTTTTTCCCCCTTAGGACTAACTAAGATTCATCCTGCTCCTGCACCGTCATTGGATTTTGACCCATGAAAATATAAAGACCAAAATACAATCTTATCTACAGGTTTATTTACAATTTCTTCAGCGATAGTCACACACCTAGATGTATCTGTATGTGAAAAGTTTTCTATCTGAGATGTGAAACCATTAATAGAGAAAGGTGATGATTGAGCATTAAAATTACCAAAGAATGATTTAACTGAGTAATTTCTGAGAATGTTATTATTGAAAGCTATGGGTTGATTTTCCTGCTCAAACTCCATTACAGTATGAGTCATGTGCTTCTCTTGATCGATCTTAATTTGATTTGGTTTTCCTTTATAGAGAAGCCACATGTGAGACCAATCGGTAGAAATGTAACCATGGACTTTCTTAGACCAATCCCTGCTTAAAATTGGCCTATAAACTCAGGGATGTCAGCAATCAATATATCAATTCTCTGGACCACTCTAGGATCAGTTGATAACCTAATGGTGACTGAATTAATCTCTCCTAAGACTTGAACCTTAGTTCGATCCAATTGAACAATATGCACTGCAAACTTTTGGGGCTCAATGTTTAGTTTTGAGCAAACCGAGGCTGGCATTATATTTGATGAAGCCCATGAATCTATTAAGCAATTGTGCAGATTTCTATTGTAGATTTCATAGGTCAAGAGAAAAGGAGTTGTAGGAGAATTAGATTTATCTCCAATCAAAACAACATCGGTAACATCTACTTTATCCGATGGTGGCTTTCCTGTTCCTTTGACTTCTTTGGATAATACAACATTTGGAAGAGGGGAAGAAGGTATTGCATTTAATTCTTTGAGCAACAACTTCTGTTGATGTTTGAGTTTGCTAAGCTCAAACAAAGAGATATATGCTCTAGTCTTCTTCATGTCTTCAATAATGTTGTAATCCGAGTCAGAGACTACTAATGTCTTAGATGATGAGGGTGGATTGGAAGATGATGGCTGATTTTGAGTTGGAAACACTGTAGACTTCTTAATGGGAGCATTATGTTTGGTAGTAGGGCTTGCATTTTTCCTCTTTTGAGTTGGTTGAACATGATCTGCTACAACTTTACTTCTGGTATTTACTGGGAGAGCTTCCTGTTCGTCTTCAGTGTCAGAATTAGGCAAAATGACATCCCACATACTGTGACATTAAACTATCTCACCTTCTTCTGTTTCCTCTGATGACAAGACTGTGTCCTCATCCTCATCATTATTTGGATTTGATTCTGCATTAGATATGGCATTAGGTGGTTTTAATTCAGTTCTTTTGAAGTTCCTAAATGATTTTTTAGTGGAGGTTTCAACTACCTATTTTTTTTATCTCTACCATTTCATTGGACGTGGTCTTTAAAACCTTTTGCAAGCCCTCCATATTGTATGGATCTTTAGCTGCTTTCTTTTTTGAATCATCTTAAAAAGTAACTTTTTTAGACTTTCTTTCCTGAAGAGCAGTTTTCTTCTCTGAAGCAATAATACGTTTCTCAACGACGAACGCTTCTTTCATATTCTCTTCTAATCTGGGTTTTGCAGCCCTATCAATAAATATTACTATATTTGAAGGTAAAGTAGATATATACCATTCGCTTCGGACCTCTTTGATAGGTTTAGATGTAGCAGGGATTTTATTTAAGAGCTTATTAAATTGCAGGTTGAAATCTTTGATGGGTTCTTTTGATTTAGTTTTAAGATTGGAGAGATCATTGATTAATGTCATTGTGGATCTATCATCTCTGAACTTGGTCAAAAATTTCTCTTGAAAAACATTCCAACTATTAATCGATCCTGCTGGTAGCGAAAAATACCATGATCCAGCTACTCCTTGTAAGGTGTATGGGAAGAGCCTCACAACTTCATCTTCTTCAGTCACTCCATTTAGGTTTATTGACAACATGAAGTTGTTTATGTGTTCTTCTCCTAGTATGCCGATATCTGGGTTAAACTTTGGCAACCACTTTTTAGGGTGGGCTAGTAATTAACTCGGGGGTGCAAGCATTGTGAATGCCCCTAGATTTGTCCATGGTCTTGGTTGTTGTTGGGTATGTGCCATTGTCACAGTAACAACAGAGGAAGTTGAGGATGTAGATATAAGTGATTGGGTAGGAGATGTTGGAGTACCCGTACCCTGTTGAACTATAATATGAAGTTGAGTAGTGGATGGTTGAATTTGCAATGGATTGGATGAAATGGATGATGATGATGAGAGAGCCTCATTGTTAGACTCTAAAGGTGTCTTCCTAGATCTCTTCTGACTAGGTAGAGGAAATTATGTTGGTTCAATACTAAGCTTTTCACTCTGTAACCTTGTAAGCGGCTGAGAAAGAATGTATTGTGAAATCACACTGCCTTGGGATAACTCAGACTGATCTTGAGATATTGAAAACCCTTGAAGTTTATGAATTAAAGATTGAACTTCAGGGAGTTCAAGAGAAAATTTGTCCGATATGTTCAAATTTTCAATAGTGGGTGTTGTCTTTTCAACTTTTTGCTTGGGAATTGGAGATTTGGAATGTGAGGGAGAAGTTGGAGGAGATGGAGAGGGAGATTTACTCTCAGAATGGGCTATAGATTTAGATTTTCTCTCCATTCACAGTTCAATCCCTCCTTCTAGCACCAAAAATGTTGATGCCTCTAAAATCGTTGCATCAACGTAAGGGAAAACCAACCGGCTTAGACCTTAGTGCAACTCCTTTTCCGTTTGGTGTGGTAGTTCCGAATGGATGTAATGGGACCAGTTTCCCAGTGATATTGGTTTGTGGTGTATAACTAAGGTGATACGTGTCTTATTCTACAATGCAAAAATATACAAATATAACTGATCTATCCCGGGGGTATTCTTTTAACAACACGATTCTTGATTGTTTTTAGTAAACAAATAACCATAAAGATGACTTATTCATAAAATAGAAATATGCATTAATATGATGATTACTTTGTTTAAGTAGTTAAACAAAGTAATAATAAAAACATTATCGCGTTGTTCATAATATATATCACTGACATATATATCATTCGCATAGAGAAATGAGACAAAAACAATGATAATAGTACCATATGCATTTGAATTCTCCTGATGTAAACAACATTCAGATTCTTCTTTCCTATTTGAGAACACCTTCAACAAATGCAAAAGTGAAAATCTTATAAAATCCTCTTTGACAAAAATGCAGAACTTTGGTGCAGTTTGTGATAAAAAAATATTAGAAGTATAGTACTGCAACTCCCAAGTCAAGTTTTAATACAAATTGCGGACCCTTTCTAAATACATGAAAGGGTCCTAAATACTAAAATGAAGACAAACTATCAATAAAAATCGCTATGTGCTGGTCTAACTATAAACCTATAAATATAGGATTTATCATGAAAATAGCAGTGTTGTAGCGGTTGAATGAATTCATTGTATCAGCCTCTTTTCCTATGATTGCAGCTGATAGATTGCGAACATAGGCTTGATTTCTAGAGGCTGACTCATCCTGGAGTGTAGCTGAGTTGTATAGGTGGCATCAGAGAGTTCGGAGATCATGCAATTGACTGCATCCGAAAGACATTTCATGGCCATCTGCTGGCTATGTGGCTTGACTGGAAATGCCAGAATGTTTCCCATGTCAAGCTTTGGATTGCCCCAATCTATTTTTCCCTATGCGCTAGCTCTTGTTTCCAATGTTGTTCCAATGATTTTGCTTTTGGGAGTTTACCTGGAGAGAAATCAGTGACAAAATTAGACATATGAAAACTGTTATTTATCAATTTGCTCAGACCATTCGTTGCAGTTCTGCATCTAGAAGTTGCTCTTTCAGCTTTCATTAGTTGGGAATCCCATTCGGAAAACAGGATTTCCTTATGTGATTCTTGTATTCTTGGTAGGTTGGTAGCCATACCTTCTGTGGAATCTTTCCAGGACAGAAAATTGGTTAACCTTTCATCTGCCTTTTCTTATTCAAGTTTGGCATCTATTTCCTTCTCGATCATTGATGTAGAGATATCGCATAAGGGGTTAGCGAATGATATATTGTAGCAAAAAATATCCAACTGTCGGGACAAAGCTTTGGCTATTTCCAAGGCTTTTGTTCTGAATTCACTTACTTGTGGATAACCCTTGTACCTCTCTATCTGTTCTTTCATTTGTGCGATTTGATATTCCTTTGTCTTCTTTTCATGCTCACTTAACATCTGAAGCCTGCTCAATTCCTTAGACAACTCGTGTTGTTTGTGGAGAGCCTACTTATCAATCCATTGTTTCTCTTGTTTTAACTGCTCTTTTAATCGCTCATTTTGCTGCTTGTGCTCTATTACCTGTTGTTCAAGCTGATTTATCTTTTGTTGTTGCTCTGCTGATTGCAACTCAAGTTGGGTAATTGTCTGATCCTTTTCCCTCATCAAGTGGCTGACCTGAGAGGCTTTATCCATTATCGCTATTGTGTAAGCTCCTGCATACTGAGATAGTTTTGTTAAATCCTCAGAGGGATTGACTTCTGCTTTCCATACCACATTCATTAGTTCTACCTGAGGAGTTAAAAGAGGACTTTGATCAATTTTCCTCCTCTTCCTCTGCCTTTTAACTACAACCCTGTGATTCGAACTGTAGAAGACATCAAGAGGTGGTATTTCTTTAGTTCATAGTACAATCTCTTCTGTAGGATTCTCGAGAATGATCTCTATGTCCTGCTGAACACTGGTTTGGCCGCTTGTCCCTTTAATCGGAACACCAATAACTTTTGGCTTTTGTATTGTTGGAAATTTTGGTGTAGTGAGCTCTTGTGATCTATTTGGGTTATTGATGATTAGGTCAAACTGCTCATATTATTTGCGTAAAGTAGGATCAATATTGATATTCGTATCAACGAGCTCACTAGTTCCTTCCCGTGTCTGCTCCCTTTCTGGGATCTTTTCCTTTTCAGGAGTTTTTCTAATAATTTTCTCTTCACTGTGGCCTTCTGATTGCACCATATATGTAGCACTTAACAAATCCTGAAGTAGGGTCTCCAATCTCTATGTCGTGAACTTGTAAAATTTCTCTAGTCCCTCCGCTCCCAATTTAATTTTTGCCAGTTGTTTCACTTGATAAAATAACTCGGTTGAAGCAAGAAAATCATCATAATTATCCTTCTCATGTTAAAACATGGTGATCTTGGCCTGAAAAGTGACATTGTAGGCAACAAACTTAGGATCATATTGCCTTTTTGGGATGACTACTAACTTTAACATTGTTATTTTCTCAGCTTCCTTCTTTGCATGTTTGAAGTCATGCAGCATGAAAGCACCACATCGGAGGGGGAATGAAGGCCACATATGCTTTTTAGACTCCTCTAGGTTCCTTGACATCCCTTCTACTGTTATCTGATATGCTAATTCTTTGGCAAGTAACTTATCAGAGATGTATAAGGGGAGAACATGTGGGTCAGTAGTGCTGCCAAAAAGTCTAATGTAGGTGAACTTTTCTTCACCAAACCAACTACCAATTGCAGTTAGGTCGACACTGGCTTCCTCGGACAACCTAGGAGCGGGTTAATTGAATATGACATAATACACGGGGAGGATGAAACCATGATAGATTCTATAAAGATTATTTTTGTAATGGGCTTTCCATAATTCCTTATGATAGATATGAATGGGGTTTGGGTCCTGCGGAGTCCATTTCCATCCTAGAATGGGATATTCAGAATTGAAACAGATAGTGTCCACAATATAAGCACTCATATAAAACGGGGGTATTAGCTGGGTAGTCATGAACCTGTTTTTCCTATAATCAAGTATTTGGTTGGCCAATTTATCAAACAAAATGGTCGCCCAATCCATGATACAAGAATGAACTGTAGCCTCCATTAAAGGTACCATCTCTATATACAATTTGGTAGAATCATGGACTCTATAGAGTCTACACATCATAGCACCAACATAACAATAAGGAGATGCCAATGAGTCTACGGAGTACATACTCGATGATTCATGCTTTTGTTTGGTCGGAAAATGCCTCCATTGTCTGATAGAGTCTGATTCGATGATGTTTTCGTTGGCGAAAGCCTCCAAAAATGCTTTGTTATATCGTTTCCGTGGTTCAGGGAAATGGTACATTCTTTTGATATCTTCTGCTCTGAACGATCCGAACATTCTTCCATCAGCCATAAAGAAAGTTATGTCTATGATATTGATGCTTTCAGTAACCCATCTGACCAATTCATTATAGGGTAAAACTTTGGCTCGGGCTATTATTCTATGAAGATAGGAGCTGGCCAAATCCTTAAGAGTATTCTCTGACTTGTCAATGGAATCTGTTGTTGCCACTACTTCTTCGATTTCTTCCGGATCCTCGGCTTCCAGTAAGTTGTAAATAATTTCCCATGAAGCCTAGCTTAGACCGAGGCAAGTAGTATCAGATATCAAGACATTCTTCACTGGCTCCTCTTTGGCTACAATGGGGGACTTTGGTTTCTTTGACGTTTTCGTCATCTTCGCTGGATTCATTAGTTCAAACTTGCTTTGTAAAAGAAACAAAAGAACGTAACAAAGAAAAACTGGTTCAAAGACAATGTAGAGTAAAAAGAATAATGGTAATTCAAGCGTGATAAGCAATACGAACTCAAATATTACCACGGATGAAATCCTTGAAGGATTCAACCTTAACTGCCCAATTAATGACTTCCGTAACAGCCAATTGTGATACTTAAATGTCATAATGATATGTCACATCGCACATATTATTAACATTGCTTTAAAGTGGATCTCTTGACTTTCCCAATCAGCTATTAGCAAAAATCACATATCGTAGATCAAGAGGCACAAAGGCTAAGATTTAGTTGTTTCCATACATAGCTCCGATTGTGATAAAAGTGAGTTATCATGGAAAGGTGGGATAATCAATAAATTGTTTGTTTTTTGTTTACAATTGATTTAAGGTTTAAACCCACAAACATTTGTTTAACAACCTTTTATCGAAATGTGTGCTTTTAATGAAATCACATTTGCAACTGCCAATAGATAATTATGGTCTTATGCGTTCAACGATGGCCGATTGCGATCGGATTATTGCATCGGGAGATTTGAGTGAACTATTGGAATGCTTCTTTGTTGACTTGCGATTTGCGATTTTTGATAGTATTATTGCATCAGAGATTTGCCAATGAGAGCCTTTTAAGTCTATTCTTTAAATAAAGGATGCGACATATTATTTTACATTTGTTTTACAAAAAGGTCTTGGTTGATATTTATATCGGATCAGACCTTATCATAAGGAATTTCATGTGCTATATGGTTAAATCAAATTATGTGATTATTATTGAATTATTAATTTAACTAAGTCTTAAAAAAAGGGGACCCATTTCTTGTTAAAGTTTTATGGATGAAAATTTTGAAATGGGGAGGGTTGTTGTATAGTACAACAGGTTCAAACAAGTAGAAAGGTGTTGTAGGTGGGTTGTAGAGGCTCGAATCCAAATAACTATTTCCCTCTGCTGTGATGTGTAGCCCGAGGCAAGTGCTGACCAACTCGATAGCTGTCTTGCTAGGGTTTAAACGAGCATAAAGGCATTGCAGGTGGGTTGTAGAGGCTAGACTCCAAAATAACTCTTTCCTTCCGCTGTCATGTGTAGCCCAACTTTTTACCCAAGCTTGGTGTATTTTTCCCTCCACTTGGTCAACAAAATGTATAAAAAATACCTTATGTTATATATATATTGTTGTATGATATATTAAAACTGTTTAGGCCCTCATTATAACCCCAATATTTTATTTTTTGATTTTTCCATTTTTAATGCCCCAATATGAATGCATGTGATATAATATTGGTTTGTCAGTGATGCCCCTCTGCCTTATGCATAAAGCTATGTATTAGAGACTCCAAGTGACACTTGATTTGGAGTACTCCAATGGTTGACAAAAGTACATCTAAACAAAGATGGATTTCTTGGGCATATATTCACTGGGATCCACTTATCGATATGCTATCAAAATCGAGTAAAAATTTAAGTAGAAGAATAAGTAAGAGTTTGGGTCTACGAATACGCTTCGATAAAAACCTAGAAAATATAGTCCTCACTCATATGTCAAAGCGAAAAGCAAGGAGAGAAAAATTTAAGTCATATGAAAATAAGTGTAATGGGAAGTCAAAGGATGCTATAAAATGGTGTGATTTCCACAGTATGCTATAGCACAACTCGAACGAATGTCACTCAAAATAACCATTGTTGGCTGACCTTAATGATAAAGAGTTAGATCATGGTTCAGACTTTGATTTGCAGTAGGATAAGGAAAAATAGATATACATTATTTCCAAACCTATTGCTATCATCATCACCGTAAAGATCCAACAATAAGAGTTAAATGAGCTTGATAAGGGGGAGTGCCTCTTCCATCCATAGATATAGGTGAAAGGGGTTGCAACACATTTCATTATTGGTAGTGAGAGCTAGAAGAACATGAAGTTAGGTGAGGTCATTAGGAGATTGAAGTGATTGATGATGCCAAACTCCCAACTGTATACCATTACCCAATTAAGCAACGGACAAAAACACTTGCATAAATCAACAATGCCTCGTGTCCTATGACATCACGTCCTTTAAAGATGAGGTACTATGTGATGTTTCCCCACCCAATATCTATGATGTCTCTTAGGAAACCGTATATGTGGAAATGTTATGTTATTTATGAGTCTCAACCCCATAATGTCATTCTTACTTTGGGAGGTCATCTCTACAAGATACCATAAGGAGTTTTAATGACTATAATTTCATTAACCTTGGAAAGGTAGTTTTGAAAAGTAATTTCTCATACTATGAATTTATTCTCGTCTTCATGGTTCAGTCAAAAGGTGAACAAAAGATTTCCACATAGGGACTCTCTACACAATAGAAGAAGGAGGAAATTATTGTAAAAGAGTATAGAGATATCTTTGCTCCCCCTACAAGGTACCTCTAAATTATTAAGTTTTAGATTATCTGAGATATCTTTGCTTTCCCTACAAGGTACCTCTACATTAACAAGTTTTAGAGTATATAGTATTGAAGTTTTACTAAAAAATATTTATTTTTCAATTTATTGATAAAATATTTTTTAAACATGTGATTGGACAAGGTCTTATTGCAACCATTGCACAATAAAATGTCATGTGGATAACTACCTCATATTTTTCTACCATAAATTCTAGATGCACTTGCCATACCTAGGCTATGATTTTTGGATATTTGTGTAGTCATTTTTCATTGTTAAGAAAATAGATGATTAGTTGCTACTCACAATATCCTTATTCAAAAATTTATTTTTCACACATTTGATTGAACCATAACCTTTTCACAATGCAATATTTGTGTAGTGATTTTTATTAACCTACATACAAAAATCACCCAAAACTAGCATAAAAATGGATAGAAACAAGATGTAAATATCCTTACTAGGAGCTACTTTCCACCATTTTTTTCCTTCACCATTTTAACAAATAATAGAAAAAATGTAAATGTAAAGAGTTACTAGTGGTCTTGCAATTGATTACTACCCACCAAAATTTATACAAATCTTTGACCCTTCCTAGACAATTAACTTTTCCACACGATATCAATTTCAACTTAAACGAGGAACACTAAACTACCTTTAAGTTTTGATTTCCATATTAGGCTGAAAGATCATCGTTAATCCCATAATATAAAATTATCCATGGAAATAATAAATAAAATTGAAATATTAAATAGAGCCTTAATAAATTCAAGATTTACATGTATATAATGGTCAATAACTAGCAAATCAAAAGGAAATATACCATGTTATTTGTATATGTAAAACATTTCCAGAATGATTTAATGCTAAGAGCTTTAGAATTACACTTATTTGGTTAAGCCTATAAACAAAAATTATTTACTTCCACGTAAATTGAATAACCATTTCACAGAGAGCTACTTATTTGGCTTATAACGGACACTAGACAAACTATGAATACATCATTGGAGGTTGCATCATTCATTCTGCGTAAACAATCACGGCTGCAGTCTTATAACATACATTAGACAAATCATGCATACATTATTAGAGGATGCAACTCGAGAGATCAGTCACGGCTGCACTCTCATAACAAACAATACTGAAATTATGAATACATTATTATAAATTGCCGCTTGCAGTCTCCGTGATTGGTCGTAGCTGCAGTCATAGTCGGCCTTATTAATAGAATTAAAGAAACTTTCTTATTAGGATACTTTCTATATGCTCTTTTATTATTAATTAAATGTGGAGCAGACCTTACGAATCTCGCCATCCGTTCCTGTCTTCACTCCAATGTTGCTCATCTTCACCATAGATTTTGTGAAAGCCAAGTTGAAGCTCGATATACCGAAGGTCCCTCCTACGTAATTTTGCACGAAAGGTTTGGTGGAATTGTCCCCCCAAAGCCTCTGATCTGATTCAAGGGCAACATTCCCATCCCTCACGTTGTTGAAGACAGTCGCATCGAATATCGTGGAGCTTACCTTGTCCAAATCATCTCTCTTCGATCCGTCACCAGCCGAAGGACACTGGGATTGAAGATCACTCAAATATGTCGTATTGATTGTCGGATCTGCGCCCCCTGTTGATGTGAAGTTGTAGAGGCGGTAGCTGAAAAATTGGCAGTTGGTTTTTCTGAGTGTATGCGCCCTTGAATGTAAAAATATAAAACCCACATAAGTTAATTATACCGGCAACAACATTGGCTGCATCTATGTAGTGAAAAGAGCTTGCAGAGCTCTCACCAGCGAGGATGACAAGATCTTCAGTTGTGAGGCCTTTGTCTGCAAACTTCTACTTCAGTACGGTAATGGAATTGGACGGTGTCGGCAAATCAGCGGCGTCGGATGAAGACGATACCAACCCGTCTCTCCTTCCTGTTGGGATAGACCAACTCAGTCCATTTGTCTGTAATGCCAATAACATTAACACTTTCATTACCCAAAACTCAAATTAAGATGTAATGTAACCAAAGTTCAAAACATGCAGCTACATATCATGAAATAATGTCGTGGGAAGAAAGTTTAGACTTTAGAGTGCTGCTATGAATTGAGAAATGCAGTTGGGAAAAGTGATGAATACCAGAACTACTGCATCACGGACAGAAAGTGCGAGAATGTCAGTGCATGAAACAACTCCTGGACATGCAGCTTCTACTTTGGTCTTCACATCTTCGATAACCTCGAATCCTCGCAACCCAAGATTTGTAAGCGCATTTTTCTTTACAGAGGGACCTGTAATCAATATGGATCCATCACAGCCTTGCAATCAAGACACTCCAACTTCATCATACACTTATAAAATCCATTTCCTTTAAATAAATAAAATCAAATATAAATCCTTACGTTTATGAAGCAGTCGTGAAAGAAAAGCCTCAGCAGCCCTGGTGCAATGGTTTGGTCAGAACCAAAATGTGATTGAATAGAGGATTTAACTATATATTCAACACCAGGACAACTGTAGAAGTAAAATCTGACTCTAGTTCCCTGCGCTTCTGCAAAGACATGAGAAACGCTGCAGAACACATAAATAAACATAAATACCCTAATTGCAATAACATTAATATTTGAACTGGTCTTCATGCTGTGCTTCATTCTCATGGAGTATAGAAAAATAGAATTAGCAGGAATTCCAGCAATGAGAAGTGAATGCAGTGACTACTGAAATTTGCAAACGACTGTTTTATAGCTAAACTGCAATGGTGTAGCTTTAAAAGTCAATGAACAACATACCACCAAACGCATTAACGGGTTGATTGACCGAGCTCTAATCCGATTGTTGGATTCGACGGGGATAATTGAATGTTCAGTTTAGGTGGACATATCATTGAGGGAATTGGCGTTGTTGACCTCGGTTACTAATCCTTTCCAGCGGAATTCCTTTATGGACTTCCAGCACAAAGGCAATGTAAAAATAAGACTCGACCCCATAGAATTCTAGCACGTTGCTCCACTCCCACATATCTCACAATTGTTGGGGATTTTTCTGGTAAAATCCCAAAAACAAACAAACAAACTATACACAGAGACAATGCTCTGTTTTTCTCCAGGATCTTTAACACACGGAAGCTAAATTATTTTATGAGAACAGAGATTTTTCACACCCATAAAAGCCTTTATATTCATTAATAAAAGACTGATACAAAATTCATCCTCTTTCACTCAGAGGGATTCACCAAGAACTTCAAAAGAAATTACTCTGTCTCCTTTTGAAATTTTACACCACTGTGTGTAAAAATTTCTTTTACATTCACTGCTGTGTGAAAACAAAAATTACAAGGATTTACTGCTGTAAAAGAAATAAAAATCACATTATGCACATTGCATATTACAAAACTTCATTTGCCTTCACCCTCGCACTGCTGTGCAAACTTCAGTTCATTTCAGAAGTCCATTGTTACATTCACACTGCTGTGTGTGATTTTCACCTGCACATTGTTTCCCTTGTTTCATTACATGCTCCCCTGTATTTTCTACATACACTTCTTCGCACTGCTGTGCGTTTCATTCCCAAAATACAATTGACCAAAAAAAAACATTACAATGTGTTTTACTTGTTTAGTAAAACAAAACTTACACCCTTGAATTTAAAACAATATAATTAAAAACTATATGCTATGCCCATACCTATTTTAAATTCGCCATACCTCCGTAGGAAATAAAAACATTAAAATTTAAAGTTTCGACCAACCTTTTTACCTATCACATTAACTTTGCATTAAATATTTTTACGGTGGTCAAACAAAACATTTACGCAATGTCGAAATTCATTTGCTGCAGGTTTGATGAAGTCTGACAACCGTTGATTTGCCCTCATGAAATCGAATGGTTCACAACAATATCGGGAGACCCTTTTCAGCCGAACTTTATGTCCCGATAAAACACTTTTTGCTGAAAGTACATTTGGATGCGTGGAAAAATGTTATTGCATCGGGCACCCTTGTACGAAAACCACTTGCAGACCAAAAGCGGTCCGATGGAGGTTGGCAGTTTTCCTGAATGGTTTCGCTGGAAATAAATTACGCGGCAGGTGAAATTAAATTTTTAACACTCCCCTTTAATTTCAACTACTGGGCGTTCAGTCATGCCCAAACACTTCCTTAAAAATTCGAAACTTTTCTGGTCCAATGGCTTGGTTAGAATGTCAGCAACCTGCTCCTGAGTCCTGCAATGTTCTAAGACAATTTCTCCATTGCTTACCAATTCCCTGATGTAGTGAAACCTTGTGTCAATGTGTTTCATTCTCTTATGAAACAGTGAATTATTTGATAATGCAATAGTTGAGCTATTGTCACGAAAAATCACTATCGCTTTTGCCTGCTCCTGGCCTAAGCTTCTCAACATCCTTCTCATCCAAACTGCTTGACATGCTGCTGCTGTAGCTGCCACATATTCAGCCTCTTCTGTAGACAACGCCACGATAGGATGTTTCTTAGAAGCCCATGAAATGGCTCCTGAACCCATGTGAAAAACATAACCGGAAGTGCTTTTCCGATCATCTACACCTCTAGCCCAATCACTATCAGTGTACCCAATTAAATCTGAATGTTCCGAGACATTGTATAAGATGCCAAACCTTTTAGTACCTTTGACATACCTCAAAATTCTTTTTGCTGCTTGCCAATGTGCCTCTTTTGGCCTCTCCATGAATCTGGAAATTAAACTAACAACAAACATTATGTCAGGCCTAGTTGCAGTTAAATACATAAGGCTGCCAACTATGCTCTTGTATAAACTAGGATCAAAATCCTTCCTGTTGTCTTCTTTGCTGAGTTTTAATCCCATTACTGTGGGAGTGATCGCTGCCTTGCACTCTTGCATATTAAATCTGCCCAACACTTCATTTACATATTTTGCTTGAGAAATAAAAATTCCTTTTTCATTTTGATCTACTTCTATTCCTAAGAAGTATCTCAGCAAACCCATGTCAGTCATCTCAAATTCATCTTTCATGACTAATCTGAAGTTTTCAATAAGACAAACATCATTGCCTGTAAAAATCACATCATCAACATATAACACAACAATTAACAATTTACCATCTTTTTCTTTGATGTAGACTGTGGGTTCTCCCTCACATTTGTCAAACTCATTTTCCAGTAGATAGGAATCTATCCTACTGTACCATGCTCTTGGTGCTTGCTTCAGCCCATAAAGAGCTTTCTTCAATCTGCATACTTTGCGTTCTTGGCCTTTCTTTTCATAGCTTAGAGGCTGTTCGATGTAAACCTCTTCCATTAACACTCCATTTAGGAATGCTGACTTCACATCCATTTGATAAACTTTCAACTTGTTTTGTGCTGCTATGGACAGCACTGCTCTCACGGTTTCCATTCTTGCAACCGGTGCGAAAGTTTCCTCATAGTCTCTCCCATATTGCTGCTTGTACCCTTTGACAACCAGCCTTTCCTTGTGTCTTTCAATTTTGCCTTCAGCATTGCTCTTGCTCTTATAAACCCATTTGACTCCAATGACTTCTTTACCTTTTGGTAGCTCAACCAACTCCCATGTTTTGTTTCTCTCTATGGCATTGATTTCCTCATCCATAGCTTCTATCCATTTCTTATCTTTGATTGCATCTTCGAAATGAATAGGATCATCAACATGACAATACAAGGCAAATAAAGAATTCATTCCTTCATCATAAATGTCACTCAAGTTTATAAATTTCTTACCTCTTTCATTTGGTGTGCAAGCGCTTGACGATGCATTTGAATTTCCACTTTGTGGTGTGCGTGGAGAAGTACTTTCATTTCTCCTCAAGGGTGTCGCTTGCTGTCCTTGTGTTG
>APFE030884342.1:0-11301 GCA_000404065.3 Pinus taeda | reverse complement strand
GGAGTCCCCAATCAAGTACCATGCTCAGCCAAAGAGTCTTTGGCCAAAATTTGGAGTGGATCGGGCATTTTCCTTCGATTTTGTGTTTTGGCCAACCGTCCTTGGAGCACCTTCGTTCTCGCCTGTATTTTTGACATTTCTTTAAAACCATGACACCTGTGCAAAAAGTGAAAGAGGTTTTTCTTCTTTGGCATGTTCTGGACAAAAACCTCTCTCAGTTTTCCAAAATTCATCTTTAACTGCTCTGAAACATTATTTGAGTGAAACTTGCCCTAATGTGTGAAACAAGGAATTTGGTCGAAATGAAGCGAAATGAAGGGGAGAGGGGGCTTCTAAATTCTTGGGGAAATTTTTGGGAGTGGGGAGGGATGTTAGGAAGCAGGGGAAAGTGGAATCTCAGAGATTGAGTGAGGGGAAGGAGTCCAAAAGGGCAAAACACAGGCCCAACCGAGAAAATTGCCAGGTTGTAGCTAGAAACTAGGGTTTGTGCAAAAATGAGGATTTTGGGGAATCTGAGCGTTGGGAAGTGTTTGATAAGGTACATTAAGGATAGGGGAAGGTGTATGAACATCAGGAAACAAGTTTTGCCGTTGATTTGACCATCCAAGAGAAATTGGCTTCAAAACCCTAGGAGAGGGAAATGAACTTGCCAAGGCACAACTGAAGCATGAACAAGGTGTAAAATGACTCATTAGACAATGACATGATAATGACAACCCTATGAATGATGATAGACTCAGCTAAACGATGACATGGACTAACATTTGGACAACTTTAGAAGGAGTGGAGACAAACCCTAGACCTAATGCCTAGTGACCAAATTTTGCTTGAAAACTCTTTGAAATGACAAAATTTGACCTTGACACTTCAAAATCACTTTGTAAGAGCACATTTGATCACTAGAGGAAGGCTGTAAACACTGACACTAACACATCACATAAAGGAATTTTGTGGATGTACTATACCTTCTCCCTGCTTTTGCATGCATCAAGTTATGAATGATGTCATTGACAAATTCCCAAACTGCATCTTTACCTCGTAATTTTTCTTGCTTATGTGCCTCACACACATCCTTGCAAAACCTAAATACATCCTCCTTTTTGTTGATTAAAACAACTTTTCCTTTAGGGATCTCATTAAAATAGAGAGTGTAGAAACCTTTGTCCTCTCCCACCAAAGAGCTCGCATTGTTGATCTGTGGTTAGCATTTGTAACCCTTGAAGCATTCTTCAGTTCATTTTGAGTCAAACAGTCCGGTCTTCTACCTTTTCCTATATCTTGTTCACTTCTTTTATTGGTGCACATTGATTGACGATATAATCGCATCCTGAAGTTGTCACATTCTGGAACCAACTTACAAAATTTGCATGTTAATGAATCAAATGGGATCCCTGTTTCAGAAGTGCTCTCGCAATGAATATGCCTATATGTATCATCAATACGACATTCAATACCTTCATGACATAGCATGATCTTGGTATGCTTCTCTACGGCCCATAATTTTGCATCCCTTTGATTGACCATTAGGACCTTTGTTTCCAATCTCTCCCCATTTCTATCAATATAAGGATACCAATACCCCCAACATTGTAGTAAGAAGGGATATAATTGAGCTATAATAAGATGACAACACAATAAGAAAAAAAAATTGAAGATAAATAAAATAATATACAAATTCGTATTCAAGTTTAGTCTGAGTTGTTAATTAACACACATGAAGTAGAAGGATTTTCACATGTAGAACCCCTATGTAACACTGATGGTGATAATGGGACCAAGAACCTAGTCAAACTTTGTTGGGACTTATCATTGGTAGATTTCTTGGGTCTCCGAACAGTGCCACTCCTCAACTCAATCTCCTCATGTGAACCCTCATTTGTAGTAGTAGTAGTAGTGTGCTTCTTTGATTTCATGTGTTCATTTAGAGACCTGACAATATTACCACTTGTCGGCCTAAACAAAAACATTTATTGCATCATGTACATCCCACTCTCATTTCTTTCATGTCCTTATAGTCTGCAAGTGTTGCCTCCACCATGTTGAACTAATTAGGCTCTTGTGTCTTGTTAAAATCATCTAGAAGTTGGATTTCTTGATCAATATGAAATGATGGTTTTTGAAGTTGCGTGTTGTTCGTGCTGCCAAGGATACATCACCTATTCCATAATCAATGCCACAAATTTCACAATGGATCTTTATTTTAGATTCTTCCTTTTCTGAATATACTTTGAGAGTAATTTTCTCATTGACAAACTCTTCCATTAAACTTTTAACTTTATTTTCCCATGGTGCCAATACACTAGGATCAGCGACTATGGCTTGTTCCACTAACAAAGACATATTTTCAACTCTTGGTTATCTATGCATGGGTCCCTCCACATTCACTTCAATGTTTTCAAAGATTGGTATTGTTTCCCCTACATTTGAACACTTTGTTTCCACATCAAATGTGCCTAGTTTCCTCTTGATGCCTAAAAGTGTTGTATAAACTTTCCATTTTTTCTCTTGCTTTGGATTTAAACTTATTCCATCCTGGATGAAATCAAAAGGGTATCAATCGATTTCATCATCCACAATTTCATCACATATTTCAGCAAATGTACAACCTTCTCGACACTTGACCACGCCAATGATAAAATTCTCTTCATTGGTAGCAATTTTATAAAACAACTCCATCTATTTTTTCACATAAATAAATGAAAAATTAAGTAAAAATCCACAAGCATATTGGTTTATTATAAAATATACTCTTAGTCGATTCCTCAAATGGAACTAAAACTAGAAATAAAACAAATTAATAAAACAGATTTGAGGGCTAAGTTATTGAGTCAAACATTGACAAACTTACAAGCAAGCTTAGGCCCTAGATCTGCCTCAATTTTGGCCTTATTTACATCACTTTTTTGTTTCCTAAAGAGGTCAAAACCAAACCTTTGTAGCTTTTACTATTCGTTGGTATGAAATGCATTTATGTTCTCATGTTATATTTATGTTTATGAAATTTGTTATATATTAAGTTCTCATGGCTATTGTTTAATACAAGTCTACATGTAAACTATTTGTTGAATCTATCTAGAAAGTTGCAAAACATGAAGCAAAAAGAGATAACAGTATAGAAATACACTGAGGAACTATATAAGTCGTTCATAAGATTGAACAAAGTGATGGGGGTGATTAGATTGTTGATATGTATATCAATGACATTTGACAGTTGCTAAAATGAACTCGCCAGATATCATTTAAGCAACAAAAAGGATAGAAATAGTTAATTTAATTAGGGTTTGATGGTTTGGTGTCATTGATCTTTATTATCGATATTTTTTTCCTTGTTTCTAAAAACTTAGTTTTCATGGGCTGGCCCTAAGAGGTTGCTGGAAAACTTAATTTTCATGTGATGGCCCTATGTGGTTGCTGGAAAGCTTAGTTTTCATGTGATGGTTGTAAGGGGTATGATCCAATGATCCATTAGGTACAAAAGAGACCATAGAAATGGCCATAGGAACCTGAAGTGGCGGTAGAGGGAAACATTGTGGAAGAGAGGAGTCTTTCAAAATACTAGTATCAATACCAACAAAATATTCAGGAGTACCACCCACTGAAGGAACGTTGCTAGAAGTAAGCAATTGAAAGTTAAGGGTGCAAAAAGACAGTTGGTCCACTATCCCAATTTTCCCTTGGTGAGGAAAATATTTAAGTCAGAAGACCAGCGAGATAATGGCTCTGGATTTGAGACATTTTTGGTTTATATCTTTTGACTTAGTTACCGGAGAATCCACAGTAAAAACCATTTTCCATCAACGTTTCAAATCCCAACCAGGATCCATCATCAGGACTTCTTGGGATAGAGTCATCTACACTCCAACAACGTTACCATTTAATGTATGATGGAAGAGCTTGAGCTGGATATTGTCATCAATCATGGAATTGGAAACATACCAAATATGGTATGTAGTGACATGTGTCATCTCCCTACTTGCCTTCAAACTCTGAAATGCCGGCATTAATTTTATGTGGGGTCGGAGGCCACAACAAGTTTTCGTTGATAGGGTCATTAGTTAACGTGTACAGATCTGGGATGTGGACAGTAGCCAAAAATGGCAGTGGAGTAGGTGGCATGGAATCTGACTAGGGCAAACTATGTTAACCTGAAGGACCAGAAGGTCTAGCCATCAACTAGTTTTCGGATGGGTATATGGGTGCAATTGGATAATAATTCCCTTGTGGTGGAGGTGGATTTGTCTAAAGTGGCAAGCCATATGGTATGCCCCCAACTTGAGGGAGGTAAGAGGTAAACTAGTTACCCCCATAATAGAGGTTGCCTCCAACAAGTATTGATGGTCGAGTTGGAAGGCCTCAAAGAGATGCAACAAGCCTAGGATATAGGACACCACTGGCCACACAAGGTAGGTTAGGTGGAGGACTACCACCTTTCATGATAATGGGACTAGCATTAACAAGATAACCACCAACATGAATAGAATCAATAAAAGAAAGAGCTCATTGTTCCATGTGTTGAGTGCGTGCAGGAATGCCCCCAACTATCGAATAAGTACCAGAAATGCTACCCCTACCTTGTGGTAAAGGTGGGATTGAACTTAAAAGTGGATTCGAACAGAAAGTATTATTGAAGGTTAATGAACCGTTCTCGTTGAAAGGAGTGTTAATCAAAGGTCCAAGAGTTGAAACAAAAGGATAAGGGTTGGCAGGAGGCACTCATTGCAACCCACCACCTGGAGTTGGGACAACTAAGGTTCTTTGATTAGACATAGTTTGGACTACGGGATAACCGACAAATGGTGTAGAAGCTGAAATAGGTGGGGTATACAATGGTGGACCAAAAGTGTCCACAAAAGACCATGACTCACCAATAATCATTGGGATATTTGGAATGGAAACAAATGAAGACATTGTAGGGAAAGGTGGTTCTTGGATCGAAACAAGCATAAGAGGATCTGTCAGAGGAGGATTAAAAGGATGTACTAGACCTTTAGTAAAATCATCTTTGGGTAGAGTTGATGTTGGGCCAATGCGTAATGATTCATAATTAGAAGCTAGAGGCCAACTCCCCTGAGTAAAAGGAGAATCAGATTCACTCAGAAATTCCTCCACATAAAGTGGAGGAAGACCTTGTAGTCATCAAGACTGATGATGAGATCTGGTGGAAGCCACGGTGATGTGAGTGCAACATGATTTCCTTTTTTTAATTACATCAGTTTAGTTTTACAGCCTTTGGGAGTTGAGTTCCATAGCTTAACCAAAGACCCTAACCTAATCTAATGTGTGTTTTTATAAAATAAAGAGTTACTAATTGCTTTATTACGTTTCTTTTAAAGGAACTTTTTTAGTGTCTTCAGAAGGGTGTTGACGTATGAAGTTTGTGAGACTTGACTCGAACCATGCAAAAAGAATGTTGTTCAATTAACTTTCGAAGAAAAATAGTTTCCACAGGGAGAGAGTGCTAACATCTTTCCAAAACAAACAATCCTAATGCATATTCTAATATATCTCAGTACATGAAGAAATTCACAACTTAGAATATACAACTCATCATTAAACTAATCGAAACAAACCAAAGTAACAAAAAATAATTTTTTTCTTTTCTTTTCAAGTAATGCAATTAAACTACTATTTTAGAAGAAAATTACATGTAAATGGCTAAAAAGATCAGAGTTCACACAAAATCGACCTCGGAACCAGCAAACAAGAAAAAGCCAAGACAATGAAATCCACAAGGAGGGTGGAGAATAAGGTTTTTAGGGAACTAACGTGGTTTTCTAGGTTATACAATGTGTTAACAGCTAGGGTCATGCTCTATACAAAAAGGGAACCTGTGTTAACACGAACTAGAAGACACTAGTTGTTAAAATGTAATTAGTGTAGGTCTTCATAATTGTTCTTGAGTCGTGACTTCATATAATTATTGATGTACTTGTGAAAAGAAAAATAAGAAAAAAAATATTTGTGAAAGAAAATGTATTTTATTGAAATGGGTTTCTTACCTACTATGTTGTGGTCTTAGGTCAAAGCACCCATTGTGTTCTCTAGGGGCCTTGTTGTCAAGTCAAGAGTCAAGGTCATGATGTACTAGCCTTTGGAGGGTCCATGTAACAAGAAGGAAAAATATTTAATGTAATATGTCATGTCTAGAAGCCTCCAAGTGATGAGTTGTCCAACCCTATTCAAGTTAGCCTATAGAGGCCTAATTCACCCTCATGGAGGGCTATAAAAGAAGAACCTCACCTGATTTGATACACACATCGAATAACAAGTTATCTATGATCCTAATGAAGAGAAGAGAGGTCTAATCCAATGAAATTGTGTGGGAATGAGAGCGAATTCTTGCGAGGCCAGCAAATCTGTAGAAGGATATGAAATTTTGTCTTTATTATTCACACGTGTGAGTTTGAAGGAAGAACTAGGGTTTCCTCATTCTAGTTTTTGCAATGATATATCTTGGGTTTTTTCTAGCTCATCACTTGGGGTTTGGTCAATGTCAAGGTCTTGGAAGTATTCATTGAAATTCTATCAGAAGAGATTTTTGCAGGTTTTCCTCTCTAGGAGAGGTTCTGGCCTTGGCTAGCAGCCTACATCTGGTGTTCTTGTGTTTGGATTGAGATCCTCTTATTGGCATTTCTCTTGATGATCAAACATAACTAAATGATAATAATAATATCACAAGAAGACAAATCAAATTTGAAATAACCCTAACTATTATGCCCTAGATTTCTCAACATGGTATCAGAGCTAGGGATTTTAACAGTGGGCAGAAAGAAGATCAGTTTTGATTTAATTTTACCGCAATAAGATCAAGTTCCTTGAGCCAAATTTGTGAAGGAAGGTAGAAGAAGTTCTAGGTAGTTTTTCAAGCCCTAATTGCAACCATTCTTAAGGCTAATGACCCTTCATTGTTAGCCAAGTTTTTGTACCCTACAGACCCTTCAAATGGAATTCATTCTCATTAAGATATTCTTCCTCTTAGGTAAGAAAATTATTTGAATCTTCCTAAATGATTTAAATCTTCTATCATAAAGACACATATAAGGCTGTAGTTTAGAAGAATTTGAGAATCAAAGATACAGGAAGAGGCTACACATAAATTAGTACCAAAAATACAAGTTAAGATTTACACAACTAAATCATAATACTCACACTATCTTTCGTCTCTTAACAATAGTGTTTATGGAATTAAATATAGTTATTTATTTGGAATATATGTGATATATTAATCCAACAAAATGTTTACATCAGATGAAAGCCATTCAAGATGTCATAACAAAACATAATGTTTCTTGGCTCTTTAAAATTTAAACAAACATATATATCTGATATATGTTGCAAGAATCACTCATAAGATATAAAAGGAATTTCTAAATAGAAAATAAAAAAATTATTTCCAGGTTCATCAAAATCACCTTGGAGCTAGCCACACTTTCCACCATATACAAGTTGGGTACACCAACTGCCATTAGAATGTTGAATATACAACAAAATGCATGAGGATAACATCCATACTAGAATTCAACAAAAAGTAAATAAGTCATCATAAGACCGCAAATCTCATAGTGTTGCATGCATGTGCAACATAAATTCTTCCTCTCACACCTTAAAAGAATAAGAATAAGGATAAGAATAATAATGCTCATAGAAGGCACCCAATTTTCAAGAGAATAAATAATAAATATAGATGATGTGAAAAAAATTGTCAGGTGCTCAATAATGTTGAAGTATATAGTGTTAGATTCTATAATTCCTAATGTTCCAAATTTCTAGTATAAGAAAATATGTGTGCATAACGAGAACTTAGTGTTTAAAATATTGAGGTTAAGATGGATCTATGCATTTTTTTTAAATTTTATTTATTTATTTATTTTATCTATTTAACATTTCACATCCGAATTCAATTATTTTTCACACGTGTGACGCATATCATCAAACTGGACCACAAGATAACCTTATTTGTCTAGGCACAATTACAGTTAAAGGGTCAGTCTTGAATTTAACCATTTTTTTCTGCCCATTCCTTTTTTCCTTTTAACATTTGACATCTAACATTAAATTTTCTCCTTTTAATATTTGATATCTGACATCAATTTTTTCCATTTTATTTTACTAATGTGATGGACATACAAACATATGTTACACGTCTCATCCAATTGGGATGTAAGGTCACCTCACTTCTCTAGGTGCAATTATGGTTGAAGGTTCCATCCACAATTTATTAAAGGAATATCTTATACATTGCTCAAGGTAGTTGTAGGTTGCACTATAAATATTTCACCTTTGTAATGAAATTTTCATGGGAGTATGAGAGATTATAAAATAGGAGTTTCATGTGATGAGTTTATACACATCTAAGTTTTTGGACATATTTTAATTCCGTGTATCAGAGAATAATAGGTTGTCACACAAAAATCATGTCCTCCTAGCCATAGCAAGGACATTCCATAGTTTGAGGGGAGCTCTTTTGCTACTACCCCAAATGTCCTAGAATTTATGAAGCATATATGGGAATTGATGGAAAGACACGAAGATTCCATGATAAGGCTATTTATGCTTTCTTTGGGACAAGGGTATGGTAGCTCGCTAAAGCATTCTTGCAGCCCAAAGAGCATACATTCTTTCAAAGCTCTAGTTGAAATCTTTCTCAAGCATTGTCACCCAAGATTTAGAAATTTGATGGTACATATCAAGAGTTGTTGTCAGCCTTGTAAGAGGAAGGCCTCCTTGGTCTTTTTGAAGGCAATGATAACATTGTTGGGGATGAAAGTGGAGCATCTATGGTAGAGGGATTGTGCTCAGAATTTGAATATGAAAACACTAGATATTTGTGACACAAACAACCTTGTGGCAGCAATGACAGGAAGGAGGGCCATTTTAGCATCTAAAGTGATTGATGTACACATAAATGAGTACCACCATGAAAACTGTGATGGCATTATTACACCACCTTCAAACGATACATGTGTCACTCTGTCTGGTGAGGATTGGCATCAGGTTGGTGATGTTTTTATTGGCTGCCCCATAAGAAACAGTGTTACATATCTAAAAGAAGAAACTAGTAACAATTTTGAGATGAATTTGGCGCGCGATTTATGCTCAAAACTAAAAACAAGAACACTCCCTTCTCTTATGGCTTATGTACGTGATAATCATAATAATGAATACATAAGCCTTGACACTCATACTGATCCTCTGAGAGGATCAGTATGGATCAATCATCAGACCATATATTTGGGGTTGGGTAGAGGCAAGTCATATACGCTACTTGCATGGACCACCGATGTTTGGTGATCACGAAGAAGAGGGAAAGTATGATTCTGAGATCTTCACAAGCATCCGTCAGGAGGGTCTTGAGACTTCGTCATGTTATAATAGTGTTGAACTAACCTCCCTAGAATTGTCATAAGAATTGAGGATAGAATATCCTTCGAGGACAAGAGACTTTGCTCCAAATATGACAACAATAAGGATTTTGCACCAAACATTGGCATTTCGGATAATGAGTATCAACATTACACAAGTTATGAAATCCTTGATGATGAATTTATTGCTCTAGAGGAACACAAGTATTTATGTTTTGCAGACCAATTTCCCCAAGCCTTGGACAATGAAAAGTAGAAATCAGCAAAGTCCTCTTATCTCTACAATCAAGACCAAACCTTCTTTAGTAGAGCAAAGCCATAAGGAACATATTTGTGAAGAGTCAAAGGAATTATCTAGCAGTGTAATATAAGTCGTGCCTCTTCAAATTGGAGTGAAAAACAAAAAGGTGCGCACTAGGTCTGCATCTTCCAAATCACCGAATTTATGAACACCTATGCAAACTTTGGTATGTACATTACTGATCAGTGAAATTATTAAGAATGGACTATTCTAGTTTTTCAAGACACTTAAGGGCCTCCTATTGGTAACTATATCAATCCTAGAAAGGAGTAAAACCATTTGCCTATAGTTCGAAATTTGTGTATGGTTCGTGCATAAGCCCTAAAAGGAAAATCTCCAAAAGATACACTCCTATGAATTAGTTGAAGGGTTGTGTTGAGCATCAATCCTATTTTTAGACCACTGTCAAAGGTTACCGAAGTTTTGAATTTCAAGCTACATGAAAAAAGTTCTGAGCATGTTTTGCAAAGTCAAAATCCAAATTGAAGAAGTTGAAATTCTAAGGTCTGAAGTCTATCAATTTCTCTTAAAAGAAGTCAAAATTGTGAGCATGTTTGTGAAGGAGCCAAGAGCATTATTTAAGGATATACCTATATATTATAGAGATTCACTAGGCAACGCTTTGAATCTATTGCTAATACTGCTTATTGCACTCCACAAGCCGACTCCTTGCCTCTTCTTCTGTTTGTGTTAGGTGTTTGTAGAACCCATCATTTTGTAAATCATTAATCATGAAGGTTACAGTGGCTGGAACAACACATTAATTTTGGGTTATAGTCTCCCTCTAGAATGAGAACAAAAGAGTAGTTGAGTGGGTGGAAACGAGGTAGCTTGGTTGTTGTATGTCTCGCTCAGAGATTCGAACGAAAGAAGTATGTCTCGCTCAAGTTGGAAAAGCAAAAATACGATCTTGTAGGAAAAAATTGCTCAAGATGGAAAGGTAGAAAGGTGGTCCTACTCGTGTCTTTCTCAAGCTAGAAATGAAGAAAGGCTTAGGGTTCAAACTCAGAAACGCATAAAGGCTTAGGGTTGGAGAGAGGCTTGACTGCAAAATGTGACCTTTCCCACTCTTTCCCTCTGCTGCTCGTGCCTTGCTCAAGCTAGAAATGCAAAAAGGCCTACGGTTCAAACTCAGAAACGCAAAAAGGCTTAGGTTTGCAAAGAGGCTTGATTGCAAAATGCGACCTTTCCCACTCACATTTCCCACTCTTTCCCTCAGCTGCTTGTGTCTTTCTCAAGCTAGAGATGCAGAAAGGCTTATGGTTCAAACTTAGAAACGTAGAAAGGCTTAGGGTTGCAAAGAGGCTTGATTGCAAAATGCGACCTTTCCCACCCAACTTTCCAACTCTTTCCCTTTGTAGGTGACATGTAGCTACAGTACTCTTGACATTCTCTAAAAATATGGTGTATTTTTCCCTCTGCCTGGCCAAAAATTCATATAAACAATACCTTAGTTTATATATATTATTGTATGGAATATTAAAACCCTTTAGGCTCTCATTATAACCCCAATATATCATTTTGTAATTTCTCCATTTCTAATGCTCCAATATGAACGTACATGATATAATATTGGTTTATCAGTGATGCCCCCATGGGACAATAGAGCTTGAAGAATCCCACTCAAAAGTGGATGAT
>APFE030884333.1:102422-123819 GCA_000404065.3 Pinus taeda | reverse complement strand
TACATGAGTTACCATTCATTGGGCCTTATTTTTCTTTCTTTTGATTTTTCTTATATATAGGAATTAGGGAATAAGGTTTTCATAAGTTTTGAACAACTCATAGATATGATATTTACATAAATTTTTACTTTAACCTTTAGAGTTTAGACTTAGATAAATCATTATAGTGTATATTTAATGATTTTGGCTTTCACTTTTTGATTTTATTTCATCACAAATGACAAAAAGGGGTAATATTTTGCCACAAATCTATGAATTCTTAATCATAAAGGCGTCATGTGATGAAAAAAAAATAATGATGTTATTCCCTATGAAAATGATGGGTATTCTTGAGAAACGCTTATGCTTGTGGATGTCTCCTCCCTGGTTGAGAGGGAGTGAGCATTGACACCATATTATCCATTTGTCATGTACTATGGTTGAGAGTAACAGTCGTAAGCCTACTAAATACACCAATAGGGTGGATGGTGGATTAGATAAACAGATGGGACCAATATTATTTGAGAATTTGTGCTTTGACTAGGACTAGCTGCCATAAGTCAAGTACATTAATCCAAGATAAGAATAGTCATGAGGATCGACTTTTTCTGGTATCAAATATTATGAAAGTGGATTAGGAAATGATCATGTGAGGACATGCTTGATGAAAATCCTAGTGCAGTAAGTGCCTAAAGAGGCAGTGGTGTCCAAATTTATGCCTCCCAACATTGTGCTATGATCTAATAGAGATATATAACTTGTTAGTCAAGGCCGTTCTATTTTGACGATGTTGGCTATGATGATTTAAATCATTGTTTATGCTTATCAATTGAGATCCCTTCTTATATGAATATTTCAACTTGATAGTACTTTTTTGTCTCATTATGAGTATCTCCCTAGTTTAAATGGAGTTTCATCATCTTCATTATCATCATCATCACCACCATCAATCTCATCATTGCATTATCGTCATAATCACAATTCATGTCATCATCACCATCATCATCATCATGATTATGGACATTGTTGTCAATTGTTCATAATTATAGGTGTTGTAAGAAATATCATCAACCCAAAAAATATTACGAGTGCTCAAAAAGGGTTGTTAGGACACTTGATATATGCAAGAGAAATGACAACTTTATTTTTTAGAGATGATCGATGATCATCATCACCACTACCATTATCATAATCATTATAATTTTCATCATCCCCATCATCATAATTAATGTAATTTCTATCATCATTGTTGTCAACTTCATCATGAACATCATGAACATCATAATCATCATTCATGCCATTATTGTTGTTGATGATGACCAAGATGAAAATAATGATAATGATGATCAAATGATGATGACTTGGAAGATGACTCTAAAGATAATGATTATGATTATGACCATGAAAACATTTAAAAATTGGGAGGATTGTCCAAGGTCATTAGCATCGCCATCATCATTGTCATCATCGTCATTTTCATTATAACGCTCATCATCTTTATCATCATTTTGATTATCATAATAATCACAATTCATGTCATTGTCATCATATTCATTATCATCATCATCATAATTATTGACATTGTCATCAGTTGTTCATAATTGTTAATGTCATAAGAAATATCATCAATGCAAAAATTATATGAGTGTTGGAAAATGGATGCAAAAGTCAAAAAAAAAAAATGGGGGCATCAATAGATGTAAAATTGGATGAAGAGTGGACACAAAATAAGTAGATGCAAAACAAGACAGAAAAATTGACACAAAAGTGGATGAAAAAGTAGATGCAATAGTTGAGGCAAACTTGGACACAAAATAGGGTGCAAACATGGATGAAAAAGTGGAAGAAAACATGGGTGTAATAGTAGGCATAAAACTTAGCATGAATTGTTGTGAAATAAATGTGGATACAACAATGAAAAAAAAAAAGGACACAAACTTGGATGCAAAAAGGAGGCAAAATTGGATTAAAAAATGGCTGTAAGCATGGACCAAACATGGGTGCAGTAGTGGACACAAACTTAGATTCAAAATTGGACACATCAGAAGTGGATGTAAAAGTAGATGCAAAATGGGATGCAAAGAACAGAAAAATTATTTGATGAAAACTTGGGCACAAAAGAGGATGCAAATGTGGATGCAAAATTGGAAGAAAATGTGGGTTCCAATGATAGGCACAAGATATGGCACAACAAAAGTGGATGAGAAAGTGGATGTAATAAAAAACACAAAAAAATGCAAACTTGGATGCAAGACAAGATGCAATAAGGGATGAAAAAATGGATGAAAACATGAGTGCAACAACAGAAATAAAATTGGATGAAAAATAGGGATGCAATGGAAGTAGATGCAAAAGATGATACAAAATGAGATGCAAAACCCAACACAAAAGTGGATGCAAAAATAGATGCAATATTTTGATGCAAAAGTGGATGCAAAGATGGATGCAAAACTGGAAGCAAACATGGGTACAACAGTAAGTACAAAACATGGTACAAATAGTGTCACAACAAGAGTGGATGTAATGATAGATGCAAAAAAAGAAGCAAATGAAGATGAAAAATAAGATGCAAAAAGGGATGCAAAAGTGGACGTAAACATGGGTGCAACAATGGATGAAAAATATGACGCAAAAGGTGATGCAACAAAATTAGATGCAAAAGTAGATGAAATATGAGACACAAAACCTGATGCAAATCTTGATGCAAAGGGGATGCAAAAAATGATGTAAAAATGGATGCAAAAAGTAATTTAAAAATGATGCGAAAGAGGATGCAAGAGATGATGAAAAATTTGATGCAAGAGTAGGCGCAAAAAGTCGATGCAATAAATGATACAAAAGTTGGTGAAACAAAATTAGGTTCCAAACTTGATGCAAAACATGGTGCAAAGGATGGAATAAAACTTGGAATAAAACTTGGTGTAAAACCTAGTGTAAAACCTGATGCAAAACCTGTTGCAATACTTGGTGCTACACTTGGTGTAAGACTTGGTGAAAAACTCAGTGCAAACTTTGCATCAATTTTTGCACCATATTTTATAAATGGACACAAATAGCACCAAAAATGGGCTCTAGATGCAAAAAAGGAAGAAAAAAGGGACGCTAATCATAGGGTTTTGTTGTAGTGAATTAGTTTAGTATTTGACTTCAGTACATGCACACCATTACATCATGATAGCAAAGGAATGACACATTGTATGTTGCACATATAGTGCCGATGCCTATTAAGTTTGTATGAACCTCGAGTTGATAATTAAAGTTGGTAGCCTTAGGAGTTGCAACATTCTTGTTGCAATACCGAGACTCATTAGCATAGCATGTAAAGAATTGTACAGGGGAAACATCAGTGAAAATCCTATTCGAATATGTGTTGACCAGGTTCAGTTTCCTGAAGGTGTTGATGAGTGATTGCAGTATGCACTTCCTTAATTAAACAATCAGTGCGTTGATCGAAGAATTCCAAGTTTATCATCAGAATAGTACGCCATATCACCCTTAGGGTAATGGGATAGTGGAAGCATTTAATAAGATATTGGAGAATGCGCTAATGAAGGTTTTCAATGCACAAAGGAACAATTGGGATGTGCACGTACCCATGGTGCTATGGGCTTATAGAACTACTTGTAAGAAACTTATAGGACAGACGCCTTTAAGGTTGGTTTATGGTGTAGAAATTGTGATGCTGATGGAGTAAATTATGCCTAGTCTATGCATAGCAGTGTTCACAGGAATGGTAGACCTCAGAGCCTTAGAAGAAAGGCTTGCGCAACTGACCAAACTCGAGGAAGACAGATTTTTGGATAGATTCCATCAGCAAGTTCATAAGGAGCAAGAAAAGGCATGGCACGATCATCACATCAAACTGCACACCTTCAAGTTAAATGATTTAGTTTTATCATATGACAACAAATTTGATAAATTTCTAGGAAAATTTTAGATGCATTGGCTGGGGCCATATGTAATCAAGGAGATTACCAATGGTGGAGCAGTTCAACTTATGAAATTTAATGGAGATCCATTTCCCGGGAAGGTAAATAGCAGTCGATTGAAGCCATACATTGAGGATCTGGCCAGATTACTATATTATAGTAGCATATTCTTAGCGCTCCAGGTAGCTACAAGGAGGCATGGGACTATAAACTACACTGCCCAGGTTCTAAAGCTGTGCAATGAGGGGCCTACGTGAAATAGAAGGGTGTCACAATGTCAATAGACGTGTGAAGGGAGTTGCACTATAGGGTGAGAGACGACGCAGTGTGGCCAGAAAGTGACCGTTACTATCACTGTTCATGATTTGACAATAAGAAAATGGCTAAGAGGAGTGGGGGAGGGGAATTTAACACTGAATTTAAGAGTGAGATCTTTGAAAATCTACTACCAATCTAGTACTTATGAGAATATTTTGAGGGGAAAGATAAGATTTGAATTTGAATTTTCCTATAAATTACAAATGGCTATCTAGCGGGAAACACTTTGAATTTTGATATTTTCTGAGTTGTGCCATCTATTGTGCATGAACCATAAGTTTTTTGAGGACTTGGTGGCTAATTCTGTATTTGAAAGGTTACCTAAGGAGAGCCAGCATCTCATTAATAGCTTCATGTTTGCACCCATGGAAACCGCAAGTGCTAGAAGATCTATTTCCTCTGAGGGAGTTGCCCCTAAGGTCATGAGTATGGAGGATCCCATAGCGGTATTTAAGTCACCAAGTTCGCCTAGTCTGAAGCCTACGTTGGCAAGAGCGGTACCCAAGACAAAGATAGATAAATAGAAGAAGACACTACCAGTGCATGAATCACCAAGGAAACATCAGAGAAAAGAAAAGCCAATTGTGCAAGAAAAGGGAAAAGTGGTGGACCTAGAGGGAAATGAGGGTGTAGAAGACATAAATGTGGAGTGGGTAGACCCTATTTTGAAGCTACCATAGTACTTCCCTCCATGCCAGGGCAAGGTGAAGTTCCTGGATGACCTAAATGAGGGAAAGTTTCTCCTTCATACACCCCTACTACCAGAGAGTATCACGTTTGAAGGTCCACACTTAATGTGTGTCCCACATTTGAAGCTTGAATATTGGGACTTGGGGGGATACTGAGTGGTTCCCCCACCTAGCTACTGATACTTTTATGAAGCACATGTTCTATGAGGAGTTTGTGTCACCACGGTCGAGCCAGTGAAGTGGATTCGTGGGGTGGAAAAGGAAGGATTGTTGAATTTGCTATGGGTGCCGCATTACCACCGTGCCCTGATAAATTTGATTGTTATCAAACAGTGGTTGTTCCTGCTGCATAATGGGTGCCTATGGTTGGGAGAGTTGATTCCTATAACTGACATGTTTATCCATAGGATCACCTTGCTACCAAATTTAGAACTCAATCTACCAAAGGCATTTGGCAGAAAGAAGGGCGAGCGTAACCTCGCCGAGAGGATGAAAGACATGTTTAAGCTTGTCAAAAATCTACACAGTTATTCCATTTCGAGCATAGTTGACCCCGCGGTGAAGGTGTCCACGTAGATCTTGGGTGGAAAAATAATGTGAAAGTGTCGCGCGGATGAGGTGTCAACACCAGTGGTTTCACTAACTGCCCAGTGCCTAGAGGGCGTACAGTTCAACTAGGCATGAGTTCCTCGTGAACTGCAAAGAAGCACATGACCACACCAAGACATTTCACTACTCATGGCTCTTTTGATTGTATTGGTGGCGAGGGATTTGCCAGAAGACAACCAATTTCCTTCGATCATGCCAGATTTTCCAGAAACAGTGAATCTTTCTCTACTATGGGCCAAAACAGACGTCGAGTGGGTCTGGGAGAGCAAGGTGTTTTGGGTATTGATGGAGATGAGCATTAATATGGCCATCAACTAAAAGCCATGGTTGTCACCAAACATCTTCGAGCAGCTGTCTGGGTATGCGGAGTTCAAAGCGGACTTCCACTGTATCTCCATCTCAGCACAAAATGACCCAGAATAGAAGTGGTATAATTTACCATACCTCGCGACAGATGATACCATTGTAGAGGTCCTAGATTTTTGGCTAGCAGATTTGTGCACATCATCCTATTTTTCCACTGGGACTAGTAAGTCCATGGAAAAGAAAAAAAAAAGAAGTGGCCTGATTGAAAGTTCAACAGTTGGCTGAAAAGCGAAAGGAGACTGAGGAGAAGGCATGCACAGAAACAGAGTGCACTGAAAAGGGACAAAAAAAGTGGGAAGAGTGTGGCTTTGAAAGAAGCTAGAAGTCTCCTTCGCCCCAAACGGAGGACGATGAGCAATCAAAATAGGGAGGTGGAGATCTAGAAAGCACTTCCTTCCGGGTGAAGCAAAACAGGAAACAAGAAAAAGAAGGAATGCAAAAGAATACCAAGGCCTCTAAGTCATCACTTGACCCAATCACCTTAACAAAAGGTGATGTAGATGACATTGGTGACAAAGTAAGGGATATGACCATAGCAATACTACAAAAATTTGAGCAGCAGCAGAAGCAGGCACTTAGTTCCATATAGACAATTTTGTGCAAGGTGTAGATCCAAGCAACCAGACTGCAGGCAGGTGTATGACAGAGTGACGCGGCATCAAACAGTTTGCTGTTGTGGACCACTCAAGCCACAAAGTTAGTTTGATGCTTGGATCTCCAAGTATTTGTGCTGCCAAATGGAGCTCTGAGCATGGATGCAGAAGCTGACAAGGCTACTGTTAGTGCATTGAGGAATGTTGGCCTCAACTTGGTCATGATCCCCAGTGAATTCCTTCACACCCTACAAGAAGGTGTGATTGAAGAGCTAAAGTTCCATGAGCAGTGCGCACTGCACATAATCAATGAGCAGAAAATCAACAACAAATAGATATTAAGATAGAAGACAACCACACTCGAATCCTAGAAGAAGGTTAAGAAGAAGAATGAGCACACCACAGCAGTAGTAGCCGAAGCATTCAGAACTATTTCGGAATTGCATATCCCAAAAGAAGCATCGGTGGAAGTCAAGATTCGGAAGTTGGCTGCAAGTGTATGCGATGCAAATACCAAGATGGCCAAGGTTTAGTTTGAGTTGAACTTGAAAATTACAGAGCTTGATTTGAAGACACAGCCTTCAACTCCACTAGAGGTCAAAGAATAGTGTGAAGCTGCTATGAGAGATGGAGTCGCTACAGTAGATGTCATGATAATGGAATACACTGCGCTCTTAGAGCAGTCTATGGAGCTAATCACAAGTTTGTAGGAAGATCCTAACCTTCCTAGGTTGAACATAAAGGCTTAGGAACTAGAACAATAGTATGACAAAGCAAAGGAAACAATGTGCGCTATCATTGTCACGTAGAGGTTGGAAAAGCTGCAGGAGGCAAAGAAACTTCAAGAATAGGTGGAAGAAACATAGTGGAAAGAGGAATTCCTTAAGGCAAGATTGGGGCCTTGGTTGGAGGAGGCCTATGTGATCTCTACCACCATTGGGGAGAAGTTGGCTAGCCTACAGAGAACACAACAAGATCCTAGAATATAGTGCAAGACCAGCAACTGAGCAGCTGGTGGAGCAGGTCAAGCAGGTAACTACACAATGTACAGCTGAAGTTGTAGTAGCGAAAGTGGAGCTGGGAGGTCCTAGCAGTGAGATCTTCGTGCCAATACAGTGACTCAAGTGTTAGCCACGATATTTGTGTTGGGGGCTTATTGGGACAAGGTCCCCTAAGGTCAATTTTGGGGCAACGTAACCATTTGTTGGCTTAGGCGGTCCTGACCTTGGTTCAATGTTAAGTTAGCAAAAAAAATCCCTACACTACTGGCTCTTTCCGCATCAATCTGCAGAGCACGGACCGAAGTCTCACCTGATCCAGTATGGGGGGATGTTGGAACCAAGTTTCCACACCCAGAGATGGTAGTGATGTCGTTTTATGCCCTAAATCTTCCTTCGTGTAGATCGATAAGCCTTTTAGGGCTTATTTATATACTTCTCTTAATCTCCTTTAGACCTTCGTGAAGGTCTATGAATGTCTTTCACAGACCCTAAACAGGTGAATCTACCACTTACGCGCCTCTGTAATCACTCCTAAGTATTTTATTACCTAGATCAACTTAAGTATTTGATACTTTAACATTCATTAAGATATTCTTCACATAACAGATATAGACTTGTGTTTGTATAACAATGTGAATCATATAGATTCATGCATCAATACAACATTAAATCATAAACCCATTATTCATCATAACATAATCACATTTATTCATAACAGAAGTAAAAGGGACAAAACATAGATATTTCAAGAACAATCTCTTTATTAATGCTTCAGATCTTCTTACAGACTCAAACTACCCTGTGCACTCAGCTGCAAGGGCCCACGCACTCAGCTGCGGACTCTACTCTAGGCCTCTGTGCACTCTGCTATAGAGCCTCTCTTCTATTCTAAGACTCTTGGGCCTTCACTTCTAATGACCCATTACATCAACTATGAACTTCTCTTCCCTTTTTATACAATCCCATTGTCTGTGGACCATGGGTAGACCTTCTAAAGCTGACACATCTTACATAAAATAAGGGTAAAAACCCTTTTATGACACTTTACATCTATGCACTCCGTGACCACAACTTGCGAAGACTTTACATTTTATATAAAAAAACTTGAGCTTTCAGCCCCAAAGCTTGGGCTTTTGCCCCAAAATTGACCTTAGGGGACCCTATCCCAACAATGAGCATGATATATAACTTGTTGATGTTATATCCTAGTAACTCGATGATTAGAGTTATTACATTAATATGTTGATGTTATATGTATCATACTGATATGGATTGGTCTATTTGAATGGTTAGGTTTATGACATTCAGATATGAGTTAATATGTTATGTCATACTAATCTAGACTAACTCTGCAGATGTGATTATTATGTATGAATGATAAAAGTTTATGAGCTTATGATGTGGACATGTTAGCTAGTGGCTATTATGGATATCATGACCTTATTTGTGATCGAGTTGATATGTTGTGAATTTATATTGTGCTAATCTAGATTGATTGTGAAAACAATATTTCTTCCCCTGAGATACATTAAGGTATGAAATTTCTTATGTCATCTACTTTGTGCTTGACTATTTGATTATGACATATATTTGGTGTTTGAGTGTTTGGTGTCTATTATGTCGTCTAGTTGATTTATTTAACATGGTATGTTTGAAAGTTGGTTGAATGTTTGATGAGATTGCATAATATGAGTATGTGTTCCAATGATATTGTTTTAAGATGATTGTACTAATACATATGTGTTGAGACAATTGATGTATACTTGAGTGCAGTAGGTGATAGTTGTAACATTATGTCGAATGACTATGAATTGAATATGGATTATGACATGATTGTTAGCCTCGGTAAAGGTTGATTTCAAATTGATAGATATGATTTTCTTGATATTTGGAATGTGTGGTTGACATGTGTGAAGAATTGCAGGAAAACATGCTTAGTAATAGCATGAAAAGGTAATATTTGATGAGTTTATATAACTAACACTCAGGTGATGTGACAACACATAGTAAGCCTTGATTCCAACAAAGTAAAAATGTAGAAGAAAGGAATTGGGAAATAATTCCTTTGGCTATGTTTGGAAACCCTAATTCCAAACGAATGAATGCTTTACATACCGTAAGTCTTCTTAACCTTGATTTTGCCTGACATTATGTGGATATGTGCTATAGTCATGAACATGTATTTGACAGGTATATCAACTAGTTTCCAGTTATGGATGGATTTGTTTAGGGAATTGGAGCCCCTTGAGAGATAGTTTAGATGTGTTCAATTACAAGGCAATGTCCTTGACACAACAAGGTAAAGTAACTAGTATGTTGTTATGTGTATTTATGCACTAACAACTATGTGTTCATGGAAATATGATGTAGGGGGTTGCATGGCAAAGAGACTGCCATGAAATCTTGAAGAAGGTTTAGGTTAAGATTTCCTTTGGAAGCACTAGGAACCATGGGGATTGATTCATGGTATCGATTGTTAATATTGTGCCTTTGGTCTTTTGTTATTTTCTTGTGCTTCATTTGTAGTTTTGTTATGTCTAGTGTATGATCATGCCACTTTATTTATGGTGGCGTATTGTTATTGGTTTTCATGGTTTTATTCTTCTTTGTTTCTTGTGCTTGCCTTTTAAGTTTTGAGTCTTGGGAATTGGTTGGTAAAGAGGAAAGTTACTGGAGCTTGGAGAGAGCTGAATGAAATCCAATAGGCAATGCAAGACTTAGATGTCAGTGCATGTATAAAGGAAGTTGAAGGAAAGAGTATGACAACCATTTTGACTAGTTGCCTCCATTGGTGTAAATAAACAATGTTAGGACAATCATGGTAAAGGTAATCAAGAAAGATAAGGTGAATGGATTTGAGGCATCATATGCCTTGGCTATGTTGGAGACTATTTTTCTCGATGTTGCACATGTGTTGCAAGCATAAAGGGAGTTCTCTTAACCTTGAACTTATGATATCTAGTAATTACGTTGTGATCATTATTATGCTGATGTCTATGTGTGTATACATGTATGAATGTATGTATGTATGTATGCATGTATGTCATGTTTAACAGGGTCATCATGGATCATGATTATTTTATACTAATGTTTATATGTATGTATGTATGTATGTATGTCATTCAATGACTAGATCATTATTATTTTATGTTGATGTTTATATGTATGTATGTGTATGTATGCATAGCTTTGTCTGACAGGATCATGATTGTTTATGATAATGTTTATGTATATGTAAGTATGTATCCATGTATCTATTTTACTATCCGACAAGGTCATTAGGGATAATTCTTGTGGAAGAATGATTGCTTATGTAGGTGAATGACATGAAGAGGTTCTTGGTCTTACGAGGAATCAATTTGGGAGGAGTAGCCCTGAAAAATATATAAGCTCAGTGTGATGTGGTTATGAGTTGATATTATGTGATTATATTATGTACATGTTATGGGAGGCTATACCAAGGGATACATCAGCAAAATGAAGGCAGTGTGGTTTGCGATATGTTCGGAAATGCATGGATAAGATATTGGCAACAAGGTTGATTGGTAGAGACAATGTGGTTTTGGATGTGTGGTACTATTGTTGTACATATGTTGTATATGTTATACATGTTGCATATGTGATGTTATGTGCATGCATTGTTGTGTATATATAGTGTGTGTACTTCTTTTTATGCAATGCTATATACAGGGTGGTACAGATAGTGTTAGCCTCCTGCTGCAGCAGGTTATTCATCTTTCATGATCGACATTTTTACATGCCAAATATGTCGTACTATGCATACTGTAATGCTCCATATTTTCTAAAAAAGGCCAAGGAAGGATGCCATGAGAGTGTGCTAGCCTAAGTGCCACTGATTTATTCCGATTTTGATGAGTTATTCCATTTTTGAAGAATTTTCAGTTAAAAGGAGGTCCAAACAACTTAAGCTTGGTCTCCCTAGGTTTCAATTTCCTGTTGTAGAATATAGAGAATCATTATCTGTCCAAATAGCTTAATCTTGGCAGATTCTTAGATAGGTAGAGGAAAAAGGGTGCTCAACAGCCTAATCTGAGCCCCTGGATGAAATAAGTGTAGATGTAGATAGGAGTACAAAGAGAAAAAGTTGAAAAGCTGGGTTTGCTAGTTTAGGTGCACCCAAACCAAAAGAAGAAAAAAGGCTAGGTAAGTAGGCTGGGTAAGTAGCTTTGTGGTTGCAGAAATCAAGCTATGTGATCCATTTCATGTTTTCAAAGTGTCATATATATTCATATCACAAGTTGGAGGCAGTTTTCCATTTAATGGACTTCAAGCGAGGCATGTTTAAACTCCCCCCTTCTTCTTCTTCCCCAAATCACTCACTAACTTCCCCTAAAGAGGTCAAGATCTGCTTGATACCTCTTAGATTCATCATTCTTCATATTAGTCGCCTTGGTAAAGACCTGCTTTACTCAAGGAAAGTCCATACTTCCTCTACAACTCTTACTTCTCCTCGATAGCCTAAGATTTACATACTTAGTGCTTTTTATCATCATTGTCATGTTGACTGCTAACTCTACTATGTAAATCCCTATCTATCTCCCCTCCCCCTACTAAAACTATGTTAATAACTCCCCTATATACTTATTACCTCCCCCTGGTTGAAATATAACCATAAATACACTTGAGAATTGCTAAGTTTATCTGAAACTCAGCAAGAACCATCATTTCCCCCCTCAAACCATCTTCTCATGCATTTTGGACTCCTTCTGATGCACAAAACCCTTCATCACTCCATAAATCCTTCCTCTAATGCTTTTTGACTCCTTCATAAAGCATAAAATCCCCCTCCAAATGTATAAAATCCACCTTTGGGCCTTGTTTTTCCTTTTCAAAGGCATAAACCCTTTTTTTGGGCCATTAAACCCCTCTCAAAGCACATAAAAATCCTCCCAAGTGCCTTTAAAATCCTTTCAAGGCATGAAAAATCCCTTTTTTGGGCTATCAAACCCCTTCCCGTGCCTTGAAATCCCTTCAAACATAAAAAATTCTGCTTCTGATCATAAAAGCCCGCATCACTTACATTGGGCCATGCTCCGATTGCAAAAGGGTTCTATTGGACCCCCTCCGATGCGATATCGCAGTCGGGAGGGGAGTCATGTATCAAATAGCACATAAGTGTGCCCCTAATTGGTTTGGGCCGACAGCGATTTCGGCGATTGGTGTATCGCTATGACAAAACAAATATACATGTGTGTTGCCAATATGGTTCATCACCAATGGTCTGCGGCCAATTGCATATCGACGATCGGTGTTTCATATGAATCCACACCATATACATATATAGGCCCCATCCCTTATCCTTCCGCTGCCTTCTCTGTTCTGCCATCCGTCTGATTGCCTGCGCCCTAGATCTACAGTGGGTGGGTCTGTTCCCTTCCGAGCCTATTGATGGTTAGCATTCGGGAGATGGGTGGTTTTCCGATTGTACCCTGCCACGTCACCCGCCGTACTGGGTCCCACCGCTAACGTCATTCTGACGTCATTCGCAAAAAGAAAAGCGTAAAGGTGAAATCGCTGCTTAGGAAGCCCAGAATGAAAATCTGAGGTAGTTTTTGATGTGCGATTAGCGCTTGCGATTAGAAAAATGGCCAAAATGGAAAGTCTCAGTCCAACGCAAGTTTGTAGCACTTATTTTTGCCCGAAAGAAGCATAAGGGAGAAAATTGACCCGATTAAAGAGTATCAGAGGAGAGGAAGCCAATTTTCATGTCAAAGAGTATCAGTGTTGTGGCAAAGTGTATCAGTCATCAGTGTCAGCGGAAGTCTTTATTTTCACAGCAGATGGCATTAAAAGAGATCGCTCAAAGTCAAGAAGCAGTTAAAGAGCCATTTAAGGCTCACAAAGACAGTTTAATGTAGTAAAAGCCATATGAGGGCAGCACTGCAAGTCCCAAGGCATAGTTATTACAGAGCCGGCCAGCGTATTGCTCAAAGGACCATATTAACTGAGTTTTGATGCCTGCTGCCCTAGCGCAACTGTTAGATAGATATTTTGCTGCATTTATGTTCAGTAGAAAGTACCTAAATCAGAGTTATTGCCATAGATCTTCCCTGAGATCTGTTTGTAGATATTTTTCCTATAAATACAACCCTGAACAATGTAATAAGGGAAGGAGGGTTGGTTAATGCACTCCAAGAGAGACTCGCTCTGTATTTGATATGTTTTACTTAATCAAAGATTGCTGAAAGCTTGGAGAATGGATTGTTTGATGTATTTTTAATGTCTTTGAAGAGTGAATGAGGGAAATCTTGTGCTGCTTTCTGAATCAATAAGTGTTCCTTACCTATGTTATTTCAATTTCACATATGCTAAAGTCACAGAACAAAAGTTTGGTTTAGAATTTGCTTACGTGCACTCTATGCTCAGTTCATGTGGCTTCTTAATGTTTTCCTCTTGATTTAGGCATAAATATGGATTCCTTATGGCTCATATTTGCTCTATTTCACATATGAATGACTGTTATCTGGGAATTCTTAGCTGCTCCTAGGTAGGGCTCGTTCATCTTCCCTCTGCTAACCTGATTGAGAGATTTTTTTTTGCCTCTCATTTCTTATCCTGCAATCCATCTTCATTTAGCTCGAGTATTGTTTCATGAGCAGCTACCTTGCCCCTTTTTCCTCTTGTGGCCAAGAAAACGCACCAGCAGTCTTACTCCATGACTCCATGTCCAATGGTTTGAAACTTGTCACACTATGCATAGCCTCTCTACTTGAAAGTATCCTCCTTCCACCCAAACACAAACAAAACCCCTTGAACCCAATAACTAGCCTAAAATAATCATCAACAAAGCTAAAATCATTAAGAGAGAGCCCTCTCTGATTGTAGGTAGGCTAGGACCTATAATCCAAAGATTGGTTTGTGGTTACCTCGGTCGTATCCCTTTCAGGGGCTTAGGGACAACCTGAGTGATAATAGATAGCATTAAGTGAATGTTGTATATGCATTCCTATGTACACATGGTGTTGTGTGCATGTTTTACATATGGTGTTGTGTACATGTCGTGCATATGGTGCTACGTACATATGTTGTCGTGTACATGTTATGAATTTGGTGCTATGTACGTCTGGAATTGTGTACAAATTGTATAGGTGGTATGATGTACATGTCATGTTGCGTACACATTGTGCAGGTGGTTCAATGTACAAATGGTACTATGTACACGTTGTACATATGGTATTTGTGTACATGTGGTATTATGTGCATGTCATATATGCTATGTTGCAGTACTATGTATGTGCATTTTCTAGTTGTGGTATCATGCCATATGTATTCATTGTGTTGTACTCGATGTACATATTTGTGTTGTGTTGTACATCGGGTGTAGGTGTATGTATTTTGTTGTGTTATACACTGGATGTAGGAGTATGTATTGTGTTGTGTTGTACACTGGGTGTAGGTGTATGTATTGTGTGGTGGTATATATTGGGTGTAGGTGTATGTATATGTTGTGTTATACACTGGATGTAGGCGTATGTATTGCATTGTGTTGCACATCTAGTGTAAGTGTATGTATTGTGTGGTGGTGTACACCAGATGTAGGAATATGTATTGTGTTGTGTTGTACACTATATGTAGGTGTATGAGTTGTATGTCAGCTGTAGATGCATGTATTGCATGGTGTTGAATGCCATGTGTGGTTGTGTGTGTGTGATGCACACTATTTGTATGTGCACACGGTTGAGGAGAAGGCACTGGGTGTTTTTTGGGGATGGAAATTGATCTGGTGTGCGTACGAAATAAGGACAAAAGTTGAAGATAAGTATTCATTAAAGGATAAGTATCAATATTTTATTTCAGTTTTATTATGCATGTGATTTATGATTTTAGTTTATGATGCTTACATGTGATTTATAAATATTATCTATGATGGTTGTGTTTGAGCTAACCTGATGTGATATGTCTACATATTATGATCTAGTCAAAGGTGTTAGCTTGACTTTTTGTGATAGGAAGTAAATAGGATTGCAAGTATACCTTATTGATGGGCCACCAATGAGGTATGATTTGAAGTTATTTCAATTTATTTTGAATCTAATGGAAATTATGTGCTTAGTATAGGAAAGCACGAAAATTCCTGGTTGGGTGGTTGAAACCGACTGCAAGAATTAGTAGCAACAATGAAAGAAATTGGAACATGCAAAATTATGTTGGTAAAGCACTTCAGGAGTAGGACCATTGTGGGACACTGGTACCCAATAGTGTCCATTGATTTCCATGAGAATGATATGACCTATATGATGGTTTTAAGGCAGGGATATGCCTTAGTTTTTGTATCTTCTAATGTGAGGAAGCCTTGCTAAGGGATGGATTGTGCAAGATAGGGGTGCCAGCGGAACTTGGAAGGTGTGTGACTGTACGGTAGGGGGTGACTGGGTTTATCGAGGGACCGTATAATAGAGATCAAAAGGTCAGGCATATATTTTTTTGGTCATAAACATTGCCATATGGATTAAAATTCACATTGGGAGTGTGCCCTAGAACAATGGGCCAATAACTGTTCACTGAGAGGACAAGTGGCATCAGATTGTAGTGCTAGACATTGGATGCAACTTTGACATTGATAGTGGATTCTGGACTTCCTAGGAAGGAAGTGAATCCTAGTATTACTTTTAGAGTGGAGGTGTGAGCCTTTGGATTTCCTTGTTAATTGATGCAGGCATTATATCCTTTTATTTCTTGGTTGAGAAAATGTACATATGTGTATATGTGTATATTACTGTAAATACTGTATCGAGTTGGTTTATAAAGATTCATAGATAGTATGGTTATTTTTTGGGTGAATAAAATTTGTATAAGTATATGTGGTTATTATTGTAAATACCGTAATGAGTTGTGATATAAAGCTCTAGTAATGGTATGTTTGTCATGTTTTCATAGATGGTCATTGTAAATACTATAATGAGCTATGTTATAAAGTTCCATGGGTAGTTTGTTTTGTTTTTAACGGTCTTGTTGGTTCTAGGTGTCATCAAACACCGAGGAAGGTGAAGGTGGGGGGGATCTATAACAACCTTGGTTAAAAATTCATGTAAAGTATATAAGACTATGGCCATGGGACACATATTCCAAGAAGAATGGTGGCGAAAACATCCTAATGGGTCTTCATTTGTTTTATTATGGCTAAGGAAATTAGAAAGGATAATGGAAAAGGATTTGGAAAGGTAAGAGGCATTAATTGGCATTTTATTTATGAAAATAATGGAAATTAGGGGAAAATAGAGGTGAAAGGTCAAAGGTTGCATGTGAGGAGGAAAATGAAGGAGAATAATGGAAATTGAAGAACATAGAGGCCTCATTAATAAAAAGGCTTCTGAGCATCAATGGGTAGGCTTGGTCAGTTTTGGTGGAGCTCTCTTTTATTCTCTCTCTCCCATACTCTTGGATACTTAGAGTTTTCTTTGAGCACTCAAGGAGGGTGTGGCATAATTGGAATTTTGGAGAAAGAAGGCAAAGGAAGAGCAGGAAAACACAAGAGGACATTGGAATCAACAACTACAATGGGTTTTTCTTGTAGGTATCGAGTTCCATGTATGTTTTCCTCACTAGTTTTGGCATGCATGGCATATGCATGTGGTTTATTGGTCATGATTTGTCACCCGCATGGAGGATTGACTGGATTGACAGTGGATTGTCCGAGTCTTTCCATTTCCTAGATAGCCATGGTTTTGTGGGTTTATTTCTTTCTTTTTCTAGTTGATTCTCATGTTTACGTAGCTTAGGTTGAGTTATTAGTTCCTGGAAGCCCTAGTTGGACAAACGCTCTGGAAGCCCTGTAATAACTTGGGTTGAGTTACTAGTCCTAGAAAACTTAGTTGGAAAAACACTATGGCAGCCCTAGGTGGGTTGATTTACTAGTCCTGGAAGGCTCGGTTGGACAAATACTCTAAAAGCCCATAATAAGTTGTGGGTTGAGTTACTAGTCCTAGAAGCCCTGGCTGGAACAAACACTCTAGAGCCCTAGAAGGATTGGGGAGAGACCAAGGATTGGGTAGAAACCAATCTGATAAGGGTTTTGTGATGTATGAATGTGAGGTGGAATCACCATTTGATGGGTTGACGTGGTTTAGCCTCTGGAAGCCTTGGATGGTTTTGATTGATGTGTTTTATGAGATACCACACTCATGCTTGGAATATGGCATGGGGGTGATTAGTTGAAGAGAAATTTGGCTTAGCCAATCTATGGTTGAATGGAAGGTGGTAGTCCCATACCGGGTGTTATGAAACCATCTGACAAAAAGATAGAAAAGATAGATCAATGACTTCAAAATAAGCCTCTTTAAGGGAGAAACCTCTTTTACATTACACAAATGAATCATTCTTGGATGATACAAATGACAAGACCTCCTTTCTATATATAGGGGTCTAAGAGGTCCCAATACAATCAAAGCCTACATAAAAATAATATTGTAGGGGCACAACAATAACAATAGTGGGCTTCTATGATGCATAATAATAACAACATGGGGACTATATGGGAACAATAATACAATAAGGGGGTTGCACTAATAACAATAAGGGGTTACACTAGTAGTATAGGTAACTAACATGCCTCTCTCCTTCAAAAGGTGTTGTCCTCAATGCTTGAGTAGTTATGGATGCTTGCGTATAAAATTCTCATCCTCCCATGTGGAAGCTTCAGCAGGTAAGTTCTTCCACTTGATGAGATATTCTAAAATTGATCGATTTCGTAGCTGTCGATTTCTTGTTTTTATGATTGCTTCCGGTTCCAATATGATTTTTCCTTCCTCTTCAAGTTCTAGCGATATTGTTTGAATTGGGAGCTTCTCACCTATAACCTTATTTAAGTGTGAAACATGGAAAACTGGGTACACTCGAGAATATACATGAAGCTCTAATTTGTATGCCATAGTACCAATCTTTCCTTGTACGGGCCATAATACTTTGGTGATAATGTATTATCCTTCTTAGCTTGCTTGAGGGACATTTATTTGTATGGTTGTAGTCGTAGAAATACCTAGTCACCTAAATCAAAACTTATTTCCCTACGATGTTGAACTACTTCTTGTTTCATTCTATTATGTGCCAAAGTGAGGTTATATTTTAAGAGTTTGAGAACTTGTTGTTGATGCTCGATGTGATATTCCACTACTTGAACCTTAGAATTTTATTTTAAAGATGATGTGATGGATGGTGGATGATATCCATAAAGTTCCATAAATGTGGTCATTTTTGCTGCATTATGGAAGGAAGTTTTATACCACCATTCAACTAGAGGAAACCACTTGACCCATTGTATATGTTTATCAGATACAAAGCAACAAACATATCCTTCCAAACATTTGTTCACTATCTCCGTTTTCCCATTAGACTGAGGATGATAAGATGAGCTATGATCTAATTGAGTACCAAAATATTCCACCTCTTGTATTCCAAGGAAACATTTGGAGCTTTTTGCATATAATTGTTTCTCCTCCCATAGTTTGAGCACCCTGTCAACATGTTGAATATGATCCTTCCAAGACTTGATGTAGATTAGTATATCATCAAAAAATACTAACACAAATTTTTTAAGGAAGGTTTTGATCTGGATTTAAACAAGAACGCAACAAATTATAGAGATAACCATAAACATAAAGATGCAGTGGAAATAATACTTCATTTCATTAGTGTAAAATACTGAAATATGCTTACAAATAGAAATGGAAATAAACTAGCTAGGGCGATGGTAGCTTATATCTAAGAAGAGATGTGGTGGATACATCCCTCTGAACTACTTACAATAAGGCTCAAGGGCCTTTTTATTATTGAACAATAAGAGGAAACCCTAAAAAACCAAAACCATAACCTGAGGAGATGTAACACCAAGAGTTTATGGGCCAGGTTGGGGTGAATTGGTCAACCAACTTCCCAGGGTCACAACTTGGTCATATTATCTCCATTTGACGCACATGATAACCCATTGGAAAGATCTCTCCAAGGACTACGATAGAAAATATGATTTTAAATAAAAAATCGTTGGCTATAGATTTCCAAAACAAGGTCATTTAGGGCCTCAAAATGGCTCCGAAAGTTTAGGACTCAAAAAAATTGCTAAAAATAGTAAATTGTGCTACAATTAAGGAAATTGAAAAACTAAAAGAAGAAATGGCGCGGGTCCAAGTGGAATTGGTAGGTGACCACTAATATCCACCTAGATCATTTCTCCCCACTTAGGAAGCAATGGTCCCCATTGCATTGAGTTCCTCCATGAGATGAGGAAACTTATGCTAAACTTGGTCCCTAGTGATCGACTTGCCCTAGTGAAGGAGTTGGACTATTTTGACAACTCAATACAGTTGGATATTCTACTAGAGAGTGTGCTTGATCTATGTGTCCATGATCCAATCAATTGTAGCTTGTTCCATGAAATCTAGATTCAACTCTGTGGATGTGAGTTGTTCTACAATGTCGAATGTGTCTAGTAATGATGGAAATTATGGCCGAAGGTGGTCCACATAGAGCATTGGGTGTAGGCCAAGGAATGAGGGAATTCTAATCTCAAATTCATTATCTCCCATAGCCTTGGTAATGGTGTAAGGACCATATTGAAGTGGTATAGGTTTCCGATAGGCTCAGGTAAGGCGTTCCTTTTGCAAATGCAACCAGACTTTTTCACCCACCTGAAACTTGTGTGGCACCCGATGTTGATCATGTCATTGCTTGTACCTGGCATTTGATTTCTCCAAAATGTCATGTACCTACTGGAAAACATGTTGGATGTGCTCAATGAAGCTATTTGCCTTATCTGTTTTAGATTGGACATGAGCCAAATCTGCGTGAGTAGCTTCAAATGGCATGGCCACATCGATGAGACATAGTGGCTGGAATCCCAAGCCCACCTGAAAAGGGTTGTGGCTAGTCAAGCTATGGAGATCCCATTGTAGTTGTGCTAAACATAGGGGAGGCTCTCATCCCATGTGTGTGGATGCATTGAGTTGTACATGTGCAGAATGTGTATGATCATCCTATTGACAACCTTTGTCTAGCCATTATTTTGAGGATGGAAGGTTGTGGACTTAGTGAGTTTGGTGTCCAACATCAACCAAAGACTGGACCAAAATGTACTTAGGAACCTGCTGTACCGATCTAAGATGATAGACTTTGGGATCCCAAAGTGTACACGCACTCATTCAAAGAAGAGTTTAGCAGTGGCTTCTACTGTGATATTCTTCTTGCAGGCCGCCATAATGGCCATCTTCGAGAACCTGTTGACGACCAAAAAAACATAGTCATTTCCATGCTTAGTGGAAGGAAGGGCTAACATGTAATCCATGGAGATTGATTCCTAAGGTCGACTAGGGGTAGGCAACGAGGTATAGAGGCCTTGCTTCTTGATAGTCAGTTTGGCAATGACGCAGGCAGTGCATGATTTGATGTACTTCCCGACATCTTGTTGAAGATTCAACTAATAGAAATACTTCTGCAGTACTACCACCATTTTCTTGACCCTAGAATGCCCAACAGCCCGATTGTAGTGTTCTTTCCAGATCATCTTGGCAGGCTCACTTGAAGGAACACAAAGGTGACCCAGGTGGCATAACAGGGCATCCTGGAGGTGAAAATATGGAACATGCTGACCCTCCAAGAGTGTCTGGTATGTGTGGCCAAATTCTGGGTTGTCTTTGTAGAGAAGTGGCCAATCAGAAGTCTCGTACCCACAAGAGTTGAACACAGTGGTTAACGCCATGATCAGTGGTCAACTGAGGCAATCTGCAACATTATTGGTGCGACCCTTCTTATACTTGATATTAAAATGGAACTGTTGCGGGTATGTGGACCACTTCTAATGGTGATCTTTATGTAATTTCCAGGGAAAATTTTAAGAACCCCCCCCCTAAATTTATAAATATAATAAATGGGCGAATCTCCATGGTATATAGGAAAAATGGAAG
>APFE030884333.1:66932-97313 GCA_000404065.3 Pinus taeda | reverse complement strand
TTGGTGAATGGCCACAAGATGTCATCCATTAGCCTCATGAAGGTTACAGGAGCATTCATCAATCCGAAAGGCATAACCAACCATTCGAAAAGGCCCTCCTTGGCTTTGAAGTTAGTCTTCCACACATTAGAGGGTTCGATTGGTACCTGGTGATACATTGACTTCAAATTGATCTTGCTGAAATATTTTTCCCCCTTTAGTTGGTCCAATAGGTCATCAATCCATGGGATCGAGCACCTATTATGAACAATGATCTTGTTCAATGCCTGATAGCCAATACATAGTCTCCAAGTCCCATCCTTATTTTGTACTAACATGATCGAGCTACCATAGGGTGATGAACTTGGATGGATGTGACCTTTCTGTAGCAGCTCCTAAATTTTCCTCTTGATTTCATCGTTCTCTAGAATGGAGTGCCAATAGATTGGTCCATTAGGTAGCGGTGCACCTAGGGTCAGATCGATGGAGTGCTTGACCTGACAGTGCAGAGGAACCCTTGCAGGGGAGGTGAAGATGTCCTCGTTCTCCTCCACAACCTTGTCCATCTATAATTTTCATGTGGAGGGGCCCTGTCTCAAGGTCATGGCCATCATCTTCTTCTTTCCTTAAGGTTGTATCATTAAGAAAACAAATTTACCGGTTTTGGAAATGAGCTTACTATATTGTTTTGCAGTAACTAAAGAGATGGCGATAGGCAGTGCTACCTCCGGTATCATGTACAACTTATTTCCCAAAGTAACTATAACAACACGAGGCCATGATTCGTACACAACATGTCACTTCCACAAGTATGGTTGTCCTAATAATACATCAAAAACTTCAAGGGGATCAACATCACACAATACCTCATCTGTTAAGAGCTTGATGTTGTGTGGAAGGCGACATTGCTAGCTCACACAAAGATCCCATCCTTGGTGAAGCCACCTGATGGTGTATGGTTGTGGATGTGCTATGGTTGGTAATCCTAGCCACTTCACAAGCTCTACCAAAATGAGATTCTTTTGGCTCCCACTGTCGACAATGAACTTTAGTGGGGAGCCCCCTACCCACATCTGTGAGTGGAAGAGGCGCTCCTCCTCCTATGGATCTTCAGATTCCTCCTTCTGGATCTTCGTGGTGGAAACGGTGGTGTTGGGCTCCACATCAATAATTTCCTTCCCTTTTTCATTCCCCTTGTCAGGTTCTAACTCAAAGTTGGAACATGCATCTGATTCTGAAACCTTTAGCTCGGCCATCAATGACTGCTTGGCCAGACACTCACTTGTGTTGTGAGTGGAGCTCTTATGGAACTCGTACCACTTTCCCGTGTCCTTTTTCGGCTTCGTAACGTTGTTCTTTGCTTGCAGCTTTGGTGGGTTTTCATGTGTCACCCCACCTTGGATTTGTCCTCTATTCTGTAGTTTGGGGGCACTTTTCCCTTACTTCAGATTCGCAGATCCAAAGTCTTGCTTCTTCTGTTTAAAATTTTGCTCGACCTTGATGGCATATTGGTATGTCGTGCTGAGCGAGGAGATGCTAAGGAATTCTATTTCTTCCTGGATATACATGTGTAGGAAGCCACAACATTTGAGTACCAAATGGTGCTCTCAATCCTTGATACCCAACTTTGTACGAAGGGTATGCAAAATATTGGTAAACTCCGACATGTCTTGGTCCCTTCCCTGCCACAATGTGGTCCACTTTATGTATTGATCCTCATAACTTCCGATAGTGTAGTACTGCTCGCATCCCAAAATGAATCCCAAGTGGGTGTGGCTGAAAATAGTGAGCCTGTACTTTCATCCTTCTGCTTGTAGTAAGTTTCCCACCAGTCCTTGACGTGGGGGGCTGCTTTGAGAAGAGCGAAAATAAACTTTTCCCAACTAGAAAAATCATGAACAGAAAAATAACCCTCTAGCAGATTTAACCATTTATTGATGGCATTTGTATATATTTGACCATCAAATATGGGGATTTCAAAATTAACTTGTACCTTAAATGGTGTGGCATTTCCAAAGTAGCTGTTGGAAGTCGATGTGTCACCCCTGGGTAGTCACAGAAGGATCTGGGCAAAGTTGTCCATCATCGCATTCCTTTGTCACTCGAGGGCTTCTTCGAGCAATATTTTGATAGGATCTCCTACTCCCTCGTCCTTCTTTTCATCTTCCATGGGAGGCCATCGGGATTTGCGAGGCTGGTCTTGAAAAGGTTCGACTAGTTCAAGCCCTAACTCCTTATATCCCGACCTCGTTAGGGACATGCAAAGAAAAATAGAAGAAAAAAAGCAGACAACCCTGATACTACTAATCCAGATTTAAACAAGAATGCAACAAATTATAAAGATAACCATAAACACAGAGATGCACTGGAAATAATACTTTATTTCATTAATGTAAAATACTAAAATATGCTTACAAACAGAAATGGAAAAAAACTAGCTAGGGTGATGGTAGCTTATCTCTAAGAAGAGATGTAGTGGCTACATGCCTCTGAACTACTTATAATGAGGCTCAAGGGCATTTTTATTATTGAACAATAAGAGGAAACCTAAACAACAAAAAACCTAACCTGAGGAGATGTAACACCAAGAGTTTATGGGCCCCATTGGGGTGAGTTAGATAGCCAACTTCCCGGGCTCGCGACTTGGTCATATTATCTCCATTTGACGCGTATGATAATCCGTTGGAAAGATCTCTCTGAGAACTATGATGAAAAAAAAATCTTAGACAGAAAATCGTTGGTGGTAGATTTCCAAAAAAAAAGTCGTTTAGGGCCTCAAAATGGCTCAAAAAGTTTAGGACCCAAAAACACTGCCAAAAATAGTAAACTGTGCTACAATTAAGGAAACTGAAAAACTGAAAGAAGCAATGGTGGGGGTCCAAGTGGAATTGGCAGGTGGCCACCAATATCCATCTGGATTAGGTTTTGAAAATGGAATTCATCAAACATTGAAATGTAGAAGGTGCATTAGTAAGGCCAAAAGGCATGACCAAAAATTCATAATGACCCTCATGAGTTCTAAATGTTGTTTTTCATAATGACTTCAGTCTTCATTCTAATTTGATGATATCCTGAATGAAGATCCAACTTGGTGAAGTAAATTGATCCATGCAATTCATCCAAGAATTGACCAATGAAAGGAATGGGAAATTTATCTTTAATAGTGAGCTTGTTGAGCTACCTATAATCTAGACACATGAACCATGATCCATCCTTCTTGTGCACCAATACTACTAGAGCAGAGAAAGGACTTTGACTAGGTTGAATTATACCAACCTCTAGCATTTCTGCAACCATACGTTCAATTTCACTCTTTTGGGCATATGGATACCTATAAGGCCTGATGTTTAGAGGAACACTTCCTGGAATCAAGTGAATAACATGATCATGATCACGAATAGGTGGGAGGCCTTTGGGAGTCTCAAATACCTTGGAATGATTGTCCAAGACTCTTTGGAGATCTAGAGAAATAGATGATTTCGATGTGGTAACCTCTAGCGAACATAATTGTGAAATTACGCCTCATTGTTCTTTCTTTAGAATATTTGTCATTCCATTATAGCTAATTATGTTTCCCAGCTTCCCTGCGATACCCCTTAACTCAACGCCCTTTCCTTCCGAAAAAAATTCATGAAAATTTCTTGAAAATTAAAAGATATTGTACCCAAGTATTGTAGCCATTGGACTCCCAGTACAACATCAGCACGACCCATTGGAATGAAAACATTGGGTTATTCAATACATATTCTCTCATGGATATCTTGGTATTATGGAACTTTCCAGAGTAATTTATGGTTCCTCCACTTGCAACCATCACTTGACACTGGTGTTGGATATATGAATATTTTTTATCATTAATATGAGGTTATTCCTCCTTGTTGTTTCATGAGTATTATACTGGTTTATATGTGGATTATATGGCTATTGTTTCCTTGGTACTTTTGTTGTTATTATGCTCATTATGAATATGTATTATGATAATATCTATGTATCGCTCCCATCATGTTTTTACTTGTATATGAATGAACAATGTATCTATGGCCTAATAGATCAAAGTGCGGCTAAAGTGATAAGGAAGCAAATCCTCATAGAGAATCTCAGATAAGTATGAGAACCTTATGCTTAGATATGTCATTTACACTTGCAGATTGCATTGATGCAAAGTGTTTGAAAAAATGTCAGTCCTAGATGGGGATGGTAAAGCCTAGTCCTAGAGTTTGTTTTTGGTTTATTAGTCTTTTCATAAAGTGTTTAGTGGATTCCAGAAACTACAACATGTTTTGAGTAGTCGGTGGAATTATGGGCTTGAAAAGCATCTTAAATCTCATAGACTTTGGCATAGGTATGTTGAAAATAGTCCCTGGACATAGGCATGCAGGCTTGTGGGAGTGTTGAGAGCTCTCTGGATTCTATAATGCCCATACTATGGGAGATTCTAGAGGTTTAATATCTTAAAAACTCAGTGGGACTCAGGGGCTATTTAATAGTGTTATCACTATGTAATTTTTTAGGTTATGGAAAAAAATCAGAGGTAACCACATAAGCACTTTGGAAATTGGGAATCTAGCCCTTTTAGTTTCAGAGAGGGATCTCTCTTTATGGTTTAGCTTTATTTGACTAAAGGTATTAAGCTAGCTATTAAGTTCAATTTTGGGTGTTTTGTGTTGTTGGGTCGAAACTAGCAAGAAAAGCCATTGGAAAAATGGAGTCACAGGTTTGGGATGATGAAATATAGATTTAACATGCTAAAATTATAGGGAAGGCTAGGAAAATTTACTAGATCCTTTAATATCTATGGTGTGAAGGAGAGGAAAATATTTATAGATCCAATTAAAAATAGAGCAGTTAAGAATTGTGATTTTAATCTTTATTGGAAAACATAAAAATTATTCTTAAGCCAGAGAGAGAATGTGCTTTCATACAAATTTTGTTCTTTACCTCATTAGAATAATTCAGATTTTAGAACCACATATGAAAATAAAAAGAAAACAAATTGACAAAGAGTGACACACTTCACCAATAAAAATGACAAAAGAATGTTGTAATGATTGCAATGTATTACTGAAAATATGATCAACGATGGCTCTATGAGTTGCTTTACAATACAAGTCATTTTATTCAAAACAAGTCCCAAACCCTATTACTTCAATTGATGAAGAACTTATAGAAAATATATATATTTATTCTAAAGATCAAGATAATATCCTAATAATATCTAAAAACTTATTACAAAAGTAGTACAAACATTTAGGAATTTTTTAATTGCTGGAACTATTGGCCCTATTGTTGAGGATGATTTTTGGTGATTGAGCCTCCAAAATTGTTGTCTTGTTTTCCTTGATTTCAAAGATAAAAATTACTCAATTAATTCACACAACTTGTCCCATCTGTCTTCAGTAGGGATAGAAGATTTAACTAATTTTCCATAGGCCTCATCGACATCTGTGTACTTCTGGAAAGTAGGTTTTGTTATGCTCCTATACCAATAGGTGTCATATTTCATGATTGACTTGATGAGCTCTATAATATGTTCATACCTTTTTGTTGCAAATGTTTTCCATATTTTCAAAAAATCAAAAAATTTAAAAAATGTAAAGAGGGTATACCCTAAAAGAAAAATCAAAGGGTTAAAAGAATAAAATGGTCAAAAAAGTGAGAGAAATGAACCCCCAAAAAAAATAGACCAGGAAAGTGTGCAAGTCTAAATGCCACTACTATTTCATTTTCTATAATAAATAATTGTGTGCAGCTTGTTAACTTATGCCACAATTGATGAATAGTCAACAACTTAAGCTTGGCTAGTTCATATTTGAATTTCATGTTTTAGAGATAGAGAATAAAATTTGACCAAACTGTTTAATCTTGGTAGATAAGTAGATAGTTAGAGTAAATAAAAGGAGCTCAACAGTTTAATCTAAGCCCTTGGATGTAATAAGTGTAGACTTAGGTAGACTTGCCATGTAAAAGAAAATGATGATTTGATAAGGGTTTTCCAGTCTAAGTGCACCCAAATAATGAAGAAGAAATTTCACGTTAAAGTAGGTAGGGTAGGTAGATGATGTTGCAGAATGATACTTGTGATAAAAATGTTTCCAAATGTGTTGAAATTTACTTTTATCACAAAGTGCAAAGCATATATTTTATTTGAAGCAGTTCAATCAGGGCAAGATTAAATAACTAACTCCCATTCACATTTTCCCTAAACACTTCGCTAATTTCCCCTAAGCATTAAGGTCTTTGAAAGTCAAAGGGGCTTAGAGCATTTCTCTGACGTCTAGAGAGACCAGACCCTCAGCCCAATGATCTAAAAGCTTGAATGCTCATAAATCCTCCATCCATCATTCATCTCCTTTTTCATAAAGTTTATCCTAAGTGAAAAACCTTTTTTACTTAGGAAAGGCATTATATCACTTGAAAAACCCCTTTAGCCTAAGTTTAAATGTAAATTCCTAACGTTTTAGCTTGGCTCTTATTATTTCATTTCATATTAATTTTTAACTTATAATATATAACTCCCGAAAAAATGTTCCCTTCCCCATATTAGTTAACTATGGAGAAGCCCCGACATTTATATAAATATATATAATATATATATATATATAAATATATATTATATATATATATATATCCCGCACTGGTTGAAATACCATCATAAACAATGTTTAAAAGGGATTAACGGATTTATTTGGAATTCGTTAATAACCTATCCCACAGCGCCAAAGGGATTAATTAACCATCTGGGTTAATTAATAACCTACCCTAACCAATCGCATTCACCCCGATATGATTTATTTAATTCATTAAGTCAGTCGGGCCCACCACAGTTAACACCCCGCCATCCCCATAACCTATCAACCGTCCGATCTCTGCCTTTTCATTTGACAGTCGACAATCATATCACGACCCCCCTTACCACCGTGTTTTAACTCGCGATCGCCTGGAGGTTTTCCACCATACCCTCACCACGCGTCGCGCTCCCAACATGCTCGCTTGCCCCTGACCCGATACCACCTAACCCTAAAAGTGGTGCGGGGTAAACCACTTACCACCCTCCACATAGTGACAAAATGTCACATCCTACTTATGTCATATGCTCGATAAAACCAAAAAACCTTGCCAACAATTTTGTGAAATAAAGCGAACAAATGTCATTTTTCTTGTAGTATGTTGCGCCACCTGAAACCTCTATTAACCAATTCGAGCATGGTTTACCTCCCAAAAAGCATTCTGGACTCACTCCACAAACCTCTCAAGCTTAAATGAAACCTTTTCTACCTCCGTGCAAACCAATGCTTTCTTAACAGTTTGTTTTGTTTTACAGGTGATCAAAAGACCACAACCTTGGATAAACAGTCTTAATACTAGTCATAAGACCTGTTTACTCCAAGAGTGTTATCAAATCTATTCAAACAGAGATGGAAGATAAAACATACAGTTGAAAGACAAGCAAAGGAAATAGGATATTAAACGATTTACTGTTGAAACATATAGTAAAAACCTAAACTACACATTGAAGGTAAAAGGACACAGCAAAGAACAGTCAAAGAGTATCAGGATTAAAGAGTATCAAATTGAAGACCAAGTCAAGTAAATCATCTAGCATGAAGATAAACAGTAGGGAAAATAGTTACAAAACAAAACATACAAGTTCATGACAAAGTGAAGATAGATAAAAAAATAGAGCGGTAAAAAGTAAAAAGTAAACAGTAAACAATGAAAGCAAACATGAAGACATTAAGGGTTAAAAAAAGATGAAAACGCTTTCACCAGCCACAATGAAGTTTATCCAAAGTAAAAGTGAAAAATAGTGAAAAGAAGTTTAAGGTTAAAAGATGAAATTAGAGCAAAAATGGTACATTCTTCAGAAATTTCCTATTTAAGTCATAGTTTTGCAGAAACTATTGTGGATAATCCATGAAGTATTTCAAGAAACAGGAAGAATTATTTGTTCTTAATAGTCCAAGCTACAAAAACCTATCTCACGTTTTACACAAGTATTACCAAGAGGGAGATAAGTGCATGTCTTGACAGCCTATTTTTCAGTTTGTGCAAAGTCCTATTTTTGACATGTTTTTGTAGAGAATATTGTGAACATATGGAGATGCATTTTGGGAAATTGAGAGAGGTTTATCTCAAAACCATTCTTATCTACAATAACCTCTTTCACTTTTTACATATATATCACGGATTGAGATATAAAAGCATATCATTGGACCCTAAGTTTGCAGAATTTCTGGGGCAGAATGCACAAAGGAAGGATGCAGTTAGTGACTGGGATGCCTCATCATCAACTAAGAGTTGCTATCAAATTCGACTTTATCTTGTTTGCCACCATAAATCCATAGAAATAGTGCCAAATAGATTCATTAGTTTTGAATGTCCTTTATTTAAGTTCTATTAATGTAAACATTTGGAGATATTTGTGAAACTAATCTTGATAATTTTTCAGTTTACAATTAGTATAAATACTTCTTCATTTGAAGTATTTTGGGGGGATTCATATACATTGTTGTAACACTAGTTTTTTGGAATAAAGTGCTGATTGGATCAAATTTTCATATGGCTTGTTGGACAAAGAATTAATGCAAGGGACTTTTCACAAATTTCTTGAAGCAAACACTAGATCAATAAGTCCTCTATACCTCATGTTTTAAAGTTTTCTTTATTTATTATATCACCTCTGTTTCACATCTGAATGATAAACTAAAAAGAGTAATTCAAAATATGCTTTATTGCACTCTGTCTTCAAAAGTTATCGTTTTCCATGTTTTCTTCTGAATTAGAATAAGCAGTGAAATCTTAATTGCTCCTGTTTCCTAGTTCTGTCACTTTGATTATATGTTAAAGAATACTTAATTGCTCTTTATCAGTAATCATCCAAGTTCTTTCTTAAAATAGGTTGAAGGATTCTTAATTGCCCTTCTCCCATTTTTGAAACCCATCCCATCTATTCCAAGTCTTTATTTGTTCCCTGTTTGACCACCTTGCTCTGTGAAACCATCCCTTGTTAAGAAACCCAAATCCAGTAAAGCCATATTACTTGACTCCATTAGCCCAATGGCATAAACTACTAAGTCTTATCCCTTTGCTATTGAATCTCACCACCCAAATTCAAACAAACTCCTAAACTTCACAACTAACCTAATATCTTTAAAAAACGAAGCTAAAACTTAAAGAGAGAGCCCTCTCTGGATGCAGATAGGCTAGAATCTGTATCTAAAATATTGGTTTGTGGTTACCTTGGCCTCCTTTCCCTTCCTTACAACTTTTGGGAAAACTTGAGTGATAAAAAGTTTGATGATGAACAAATGTATGAGAGCATGACTGATGAGCAAGTTGAAATATAAATCTTACAGGAATGATTTCCCTATGATATGCCCCCTTATCCCTGCAAACCTTGACTTGTCTTAGAAAATAGTGGATACTTTATCCCGGTACTCTATCAAGCTCATGAGTTTATCTTCCCTACCAATCAGTCCTACTAGACCTTTCTTGTTCAGTACCTACATCTTCTTATGAAATCTCTGTATGTTGGTCTCTAGACTTTAGCACTTATTATCAAGTTGTAGCATAAGGTTCCTCTTGGTGTGCATCCTCCTCACTTATAGAATAGTATCTATCTTGTCTTGAATTCCCACCTGCTCTAATTCTTCTTTGTTTTTGGAATTCAAGAATTTGATAAATGTTGTTGCTTCCCCAGGTTTCTGTCCTAAGTTTATTTTGATTTTCCTTATCACCTCTTTGGACCTTTGTATCAATTCTTGTTGCTCAAAAATAATTTGTATGGAAATCCATATTTCTATGATGTTTTCATTGATTTCTGTCCATATATTTTCTCTAGCTTGGGCCAGAGTTTGAGCCATAATTGATTCACTCTGCAACTATTCAATTTTTAGATTAAGTTGATGGGTTTTCTGCAACTCTACCACATAAAAATTATCAAATTTTAATTTTTGTTCTAAGAGTGCCTTGAGATGATATTTTAAGTTAGAATATCTATTTCCTAAAGGAACATATCATCCATGGCTTTAACAAGTTCACTTGTAGAATATGATGTCTGTGTTGGTGCTGAAGTTGATGTAGATGCTCATGGGGTTGTGGTCGCTGAAATTAGGACTAATGTAAGTGGAACAATGGCCAAATGTGTTTCCTGGTTTTTTTTCCTTGAGAAATTTCTCTAGTTCGACTTCCATGTCCTGGATCTGGCTATTTTTTTCAATCACTATCTAGAATATATCTTCTTTCTGATTTTCCATCTCTCCAACTTTCTTATCCTGTGGATCTTTGGTGGTAGGAAATTTTAGTTGCTTCCTCAATGTTTCTATATCAACATCCTTTATTTTCGCAAGCTCTTCTGCTCCCTTTACACCTTTGGGATTATATCCCAATTTGATCACCAAGTCTTCGAGTGACTTGATCCTGGTATCCTTAGGTAAGGAGGAAATCCTTTCCAACTTTAGTTGTGACTATGTGTTGTCTAATGATACATGCAATCTAGAAGTGGACATGAGAACATTTGTTAGTGTATAATACATCATTTCACTGGTTTGTTTGTGCATGTCCATTTGATTTATTGGATGAATTTGTTGTGTATAAAAAATGAACACAAATTATTTATAATATGTTGGTCTCCTTGGGGCTGGCACTTTAGCTTCACGGAATGAAATTCTCATTTTACCCTTCTCCATGTCAATTGTTGAAAGTATCTTGTGTTGTGATGTAGTTGTATGCTTCCAAAATTGTGTGTAGGTTGTGGCTTTCACCATATCATTTGTCTTTTTGATTCCCCTATATTTGGTAAAAATATTAGGCTCAACAGTGTCTTCTGCCAAATCAACTATTTTTGGTGTTTCTGGAGGATCTTGTAAAATAGAGGAAGATGGAGAGCATCCAAAAATGTCCTCTTGTCTTTTACCTGCAAAAATGTCTTCTGATGTTGTTGAAACATGTTTACCTGTCATGACTATAGCGTTATGTCCTTCTCCCTCCTACATAAAAAACTGGTGGTGGATTCTTTTCCGACTTCTTTGTATAAATTAAGAACATCTTGGCTTCAATTTCTATCACTGGAGAAGACTCTTCTTCTCTAGTCCTTTTATCATGCTTCTCTTTAGGGATTTGTGTCTATGAGGTTGTTGTAGATAAAATCTGATCCTCTACTTCCTGCAAGGTGTTCTCCTTCCACTGATCTTTGTTCATGTATTGCTAGATCTCAGGCAGAGGAGTATGTGTGTAGGGATTAGTGTTTTTCTACAGCCTTGACTTTGAAATTATACCAAAAGGGTCATAAGACCAAGTAAAACTCAGTTTGAAATTTAATTGCTTCAAGAGAAAAAAAAAATTCTTTACTAGTTGCTATGGTATTGCACACAAAAGGTCCTACATATGCTCTGATTTTATGTACTCTAATGAGAACATTCTCATGGGAACAAATTTTGGAAACCTATAGGGTGGAAATTCACACCCCTAGATTGTGATCTCTATGTAGTTCTAGCATAAAGACCAATCACCTATCTTCACTTGGTCACTAAGATGCAAAACCTTCTTAATATTTGCTCCTATCCTAGGCTCCAAATCACTATGTAGCAGACTAGTAATTGTATATAGAAACTAATCAACATAGTCTATGAATGTGAACTATGTGAAGTTCTTTTCTAACCAAAGAGGTCCAATGTATGACTGGTTGACAACTACCCTGATCATCCATCTTATGCAAAGTAAAGGGAAATCTATCTGCTTGATGATAAATAAACATATAAACTAACACAACAAAATATTTGAAAGCTCCTCTGTACGAAACTTCAAGAATTGATCATGCATTGCCTCTGCAATAAATTAAAACATGTAATTAAAAATAACAGGTTTCTCATCAGTGGTAAAAATTGACAAGAAGTCAACAATGGCCTCATCAACCCACTGATCAGAGTGACAACCAAGTAGGTATGAAATGATGTTGATGATCAGTTTGGTTACCTCAGGGAACATAGAAGATGAGTATGGAGGGTTTGTTTTAGGTAATTGGGCATCTTCAGGAAGAAAGATTTCAAATGTTTTCACTCTTTCAGAGAAGGTTAAATTCTCGTAGAGCTCTATGAGAGAGTCTACTATCAGTGGCTTGGAAGAATCTGGTATTATTACTTGGAGCATTTGATATATGGCTTCAGTTGTGATGGTGATCATAATTTCACCATTTCGACTCATAATTTCTCTTTAGGAGGGTACGTAGCTCAATTAAGACCAGGAGACTAGCTTAGGGAAATGATGGGTATGTGGGAACATGAATTGAGGGACGATAAACTCCCATAGATTCAATTCATCACTCTGAATTTCTTCTTCAACCAATTGTGGAGTTCGAACAGGTCAGATTCACAGATTGTTTCATCAATTTTACATTCTAAATCAACTAAGGGTAGATGATCTAGCTCAATAGGAGGAGGTAACATGGGATTTTCCTCTAGTTTCTTTCCCTTGTCCTTAAGGGCTCTACTCTTAGGAGGAACTATCAATATTTAAAAGTAAAAATAGAGGGATGAAAACACTAGGATTACCTAGAACAAGAAGCTAACTATAGAATGCTAGAGTGGGGTCTTTGACAGCAATTGAATCACTGTCATTGGGAAATTTTATGGTTTCTGCGACAATATGGAGGATTTGAAAGCTCAAACAAAACGTGCAAAACAATGAAGGAAGAGAATTATGTGGCTTAATGGTACTTAATATGGTAATTTAGAAGTTACTTTTCATTTTTTACCTTTACCGGGTGCAGATCCATTACAAATGGAGCGGGAGGAATTTAATTGGCGTAATAGTTTGCTGACATGGACAGGGGAGTTCCAGATGGCAGCCTTTGATTGGATGAGACAGATTCTCGGGATGGGTTAAATAAAAGGGAAGTTTTTGGGAGTGGGGTTTTCAAAGATGAGTTGGAGGATGATGAGTGGGGTTGAGAAGGGTATCATGGAAGATAGGGACTGGTGGACGAGCGAGAAGTCAATGCTGGAAGACTTTTCAGGGGGGCACAATGAGTGAAAAGGAAAGGGGGGTTGTGAAACACTGTGAGGGTGACATGTAGCATACCTTTCAGACCCCTCACCTCGTGGATAAAGTGGGATGGAGCTCGGGGGGGTGAAAGCACTCCCCCGTCGTTGATCCAGGCAAGGGAGATCTCAACCTTCGCCCCTTGCACACTTGATAATCATAAGTCGATAGAACTTATATGTTGGCATTCAAAATTTATTACAACCTTTAAGATATTTATAAATAATATATGTGTTATGTGGAATTTGGTATCTATGGATAAATACTAATTCCCTAGGTAGGTAGCTATACCTAGAACAAAATATTTAAAGAACTTATCCTTTTTCTATAAATGATAAATAAGACAAAGGGATCAGAAGACCTACTTGTTATTTCACTTTCCTTTTGTCTCTTTTGTTTGACTCCCATCATTCCTTTTCAAACTTAACTTGCTCCAAAAGTAACTGCAAGCATAAACAGAAGACAGGGAACTAGTTAAAGCAAGAGATCTATCGAATACAAGTAAATGGAGTTAGATACATTAACACATATAAATGTCATATGTCAAGATAATTATATAGAAAAAGGGTGTAAACTTCTTTATCAGATAGAAGGAAGAATTACAACCATGAAGTCCAATCCATTTCCACTCTTCCATCTTGGGTTCCAGCCAACATCACATCAATAGCATAGCACTCCAGCAGCATAACACTACTCACTTACAAACTCAATTCTCACTCCAATAGTATCTCCTTACAAATTCTCAAAGTCCAGCCCCTGATCACTTATATGAGTGCTCAATTTATAGGCCAAAGGAGGAGGTTTTGTCATAAATGAGGGTATTGAATGACCTTCCATACTTAGAGTTAGTTTCCATGGAAGAAGGGAAGAGAAGATAGGAGGTAACTTAACTCATTCCTCATCCATTTTTGAGCTCATATGAGATGATAAGTGTGGGAATCTTCTAGATGGTTCCAAAATACAAGAATATTCCTAGAACCCTATGTGAATTTCTCTCAATCTCGCCCAGTGCAGGTCAAAGAGGGCCTAAGTGCTCTACAGAGCACCCTTGCATGGGCCTACCTGCACTGGTCCTTCAAGGAGTCATTTCAAGATGCCTTCAAGCCATGAAACTGTCAGGGAAGGAGGCATTCAAAGTGTTGAATTGTCTAGGGCATGTAGCAACTGAATTAGTGTTTGATGAGCCCTAATAATACTGATTTGGATGATGGGAGTGATGTGTCCAAATGGATCTGTAACATTTGAGCCCTAAAGAATGAAGTAAAAAAATGTTAATGTCGACTGAAATGCTTTACAATGTGATGAGGAGATTCCAAAGTGGATGGTGACCTGCATCAATTACAATACATAATATCATGATATTTTTATTTTTTGATCAATTGTTGAGGGAAGGCATACCCATGCTCAACATATAAACTTTCATTATAAATACATAAACGAGTCATCTACAGACATAAACCCATGATTAGATGACCATCAATGTAAAGTCATTGTATGAATGATTTGGTACTTTCCTGAAATCACAACCCGGATGGAAGAAACTAGATTTGGGGCATTCTATCTTTTTCATTCGTTTGCTCAAGTACAAGTCTAACCATGTGAATATGTGTTCTAAAGTTGAACAGAGGAAGACACTGTCTAATTACCAACTAATGATGTAAGCCATTAACGGATAGGAGAGAAATCACTGATAATGATAATGATCCTCAAGGTACTACAGTACATTCTACATGGTGTGAATGGATGTTTTGATGTTGAACACCATACAAATTCTTTCAGTTGAAGGCCAATGATGTGAACCTATCGTCAGAAGCAAGAAACCTTCCATTGATGTATGCAAACCTCAAGGTACTAGAAGGGTGTTTCTAAGTTAACTTCTTGGATAATGTGTTGACGTTGACATGAAGCGACTCGTCATAGGAGGGCCTTGATGTATCCGACATCAACAACACAAAATGAGCGTAACGATTTTTGGAGATGGTATGTGACTAATGACACAAGGTTTAGGAATGGCGATCATGAAAATGAAGGTTTATGGTATTGCAAAGGATGAATTTTAATTGAATGACTTCTCTTGAACATGACGGTGACACTAAATGAATTGGAAGCATTGATTCAAAACAACATTAATGGATAGTATGATAGACCAAGGTATGATGACCATCAAATAGATAACCCAACCCATATAGTCAAAATGATGGAGTGACAGTGTCATGTTCAAGAGAAACCTGCCATCATAAAGTGGTTTACCTCTTTTCCCATTTTCCCCAATAATTGCTGACCAATACCTCTTTATTTTTATCTTTATTTTCCCTAATTATTTGGGTAGCATGGCTGAGGTCTTGTCATCAGCAAACTTTTCAAGGAGCATACATTTGAAAGCACCCCAGTTCTGTATGGAGTCGGGTGGAAGGCTATGATACCAAGAAATTGTGTAACCATCCAAGGTACATGGGAACAACCTACATGCTACGTCATCATAACGTACCTCAGGGATCTGCAGCTATAAGTAGAAGTCATCTAACTAGTCTTATGCCTTCACTGCACTATTAGGGTTGAACTTGATGTTCATTTTCTCTGCTCGCTTTGGCATCTTGTGCAGAACAACCAGGAGAGCCAATGGTCCCTGAGTCATCCATTCAATATTTGGGTCGGCCATATCTTCCTCTTCTTCTTCCTTTTCCTCTCCTTCAAAGTCTGATGGTTCTGGATCTAAGTCTGTTGGTTTGTCTTCACCTCTACCTCCTCTGCTTCCTTCCCTTCTACCTCCTATATCATATTTCAATCCCAATATCACAAGAGTTCCTTGTTCGTCGTATGGGAAGATTGGAGGTTCCTCTGCGTTTTCAATAGTCTCTTCTAGACCTTCAAGAGTGGAAAGGACTTCTTCTTTCACCGATGATATCACAACTTTTTTGGGAGTGGCTTTTGGCTTCCTAGATGTATGTGGAAGATGATGTATGCTTGGGATCAGTCTGATTGCTTTTGTGAACTGGTGAGCGATGGGAGAGATGGAGAGAAGGTGTTGATATGAAATCTCGTGTTTAATTCTGGGAGGTGAGGAGTAACCAACTATAGAGTCACATGTAGGTAAGAGGGAGTGTGAGTTACTACCTTGACCAGATGGTTGATGAATGAGTGTGAGGGGAATTTCAGCCCATGTACAATTGGTTTCCCTCCTTCTAGTGCCAGAAATGTTGATGGTGATGGACCCGCCAACATTCAGGGGATCACCCTGGAATGAAGTCCCAACTATACCTCACACCATTTGGTGTGCAAGTCCCATTAGGTATGATGGCCCGGTTGTAATTGTCTTAAGGATTTTCCAAAACTCTTGCTTGTCAGCACAGGAGAGTGGTCTTCTTTTCCTTCAAGAAGTGAGGTTCACGTGCCTGGTGAGTGCTAGTTTACTAGTGTCAATGGTTCTTTCATCGTAGAGGGAGAGAGGGTGAAAGTGAGTCCCAAGTTGGATGGGATGTAGTCCCAACTCAGATAGGAACACAAAACTCAATAGGACATGCAAAGCTTCCAGAGGATAAGTCCACATGGATGTGGCAGTCACAACATAAAAGGTAAGATAACATGTACAACACTCAACATGTCTGAATGAGTGTAATAGTTGTTACAGCAAGCTTCATGTGAAAGGTATATCTAATGTCCAGGAGAGTAGTCTACATGGGTGAGACAACATTAACAGCATATACAACACACTTCCATTAATAGATTATGCATTACAACACGTGAAATTGTTCAGATATAGAACACATGTTAAAGCAACATGCATTACAAGTGTTAAAGATTAGTCTTACAACAGATACAATACATGTGTGAAAATGTGTTGGCCTGTTAGCAGACTTCCAAATTAAGCGAAAGTTCCAAGACACATCATTACACCATACATCACTAACCCTCACTGCAGGGCATTGGAGCCACTACTTACTCCTAAAAGAAAAGATTATAGGCTCTCTTGTCTATGTGGGAGGATTTGAGCTGAAAAGTCCTATTCATGTACAAATGAGGGGGTATTTATAGCCAAAAGTGAAACTGACCCTTATGGTTGTTTGACTAACCTCATGACCGTTTGACTTTCATGACTTTTCGATTTACATGACTCTTTATTCAACAAGTGGGTCTCTTGGACTTCCATGTTACATCACATTGATTAACAACATAGTTGATAGTAGAGATGTGGGTGACATGATTCATGAAATGAATCGACATGGAAATGGCAGTACATTCATGTTATTGCTGAGGTGCATGTCGAGCTTCAGTGGTATTAGGTGATGGGTGTCTTCATGGTGTATCATAGCTTTAGCTATACATGGAAAAGTGTGTGGAGTATTTGATGGTAATTGGTTCACTTGATGAAGCTTTAGCATGTTGTTCCTTTCTTGCATGTTGGAAGGATTTACAGGCTCATCTATTCACAAAGGTGCATGTTCATCATGTTCATGCGTTTCGCATGCATCATTCATTCATCCATTGGTGAACCTATCCTTCTACATGTGCTCCCTTCATTCATCTCATTCGTCGTCTTGCCTTGTTTGTTGGTGTACTTGTACCTGCAGTCACTCATGACGAGATGACATCAAATCTAAAACCTCCTAGTATACCATGACACATGGTCATTTCAGATGCTGGTAACTGGGAGAGGTAGCAAGGTTGTGAAGTGATATGATGGCTCCAAGCACTACTGATGAAAAATGCGCAAGAGAGACTGAGTGATGGAGATGGGCAATCTATGTCGACAGTGACTATCTGTGAGGCCTGGCTTGGCTTAGAGGAAAAATTGCGCAAATTTTGGGAGAGATAGTGTGGGTTACAGGAAGGCAAGGTATGCAGTATCTACACAGTTTTTGGAATGAGTGGGAAGTAGGGGCTGGAAGGCCAAAATTGTACAATTTTCTGGAGGAACAGGTTGGGTTGTGAGTAGGGTCAACACACAAGGATTGTGCAGGGTTTTGAGGCAACTTCCTAGGAGACTGGCAGCCAAAACTGTGCAATTCCCAGAGGGAATTGGTAGCTGTCTACTAGGGTCACTATCAGCCAAAACTACAAAATTCCTAGAGGGAACCACCGATTGGTTGCTAGAGTCATTGGTAGCAGAAACTGCACAATTCTTGGAGGGAACTAGCAGTCTACTGCTAAGGGTTTCTGGCAAGGGAAACTGTACTAAGGCTAGGAGGTTTGCCTGTTGATCATCTCTGCACAATTTCTAAGCTGAGCTAACTAATGGGCAGTGGAAGGCCTGCTCATAAACACTGCATAGTTTCTGAGATGAACAGTCAGTCAACTGTCAAGATGACTGTCTGAGAAAACTACGTAATTTTCTGAGGGAGATAGGGACGGGCACTTGGTGTCTATCTGGCCTATCTGTGCAATTTCCTCAGTCAAAGGAGCGAGTAAGGTAGGTGGCCTCTACGCAATTTTTGAGGGGATTTAGTCTCGGGGTGACTGTCTGGTCTAACTATTCAGGTGGCCAGCATGAGGGTTGATTGAATTGCTTGCAGGCAACGTAGATTGAAAAAACTAGCTTGGTGCTTCTGCGCTCTTCTTGTTGACAGTTGATAGAGTCGAAAGCAGGGTCATGGTCTGGCTATCAGAGGGGAATCTGGTCATTAGAGCTTTAGCAAAAATGACTAAGTGTGTGGACAATCAAAAGATGCATAAGTGATCATACGAACACACACTCACATGACTCAACACTGAAATGACCCAAACCATCTAGACACATATGTTCAAGATGACTGAATGACAGTGCAAGTGACAAGCGCAACACTCATGATTGATTGTTCATTGATTGAGATGAAGCTTGCACGATAGTGAATGTGACTCTGTGTGTGAGTGCAACAGATGTTTTCATAGTGAACACAACAAGTACATACGAAGATAAGACTTTAAGCAAAACTAGAACATGAACACAAACATGACTTAGACACCAACATGCAGAATCTTCAATGAAATGAAGAAGCAAGGTAGATGTAAAGAATCACATGAGCTCACAGAGTGAACTTGAGTGTGTGCAATCATCAAGTGAAACTCTCAAGGGAGGCTCTGAAATTGGTGCAGGCCAAAATTTTAGAGGGTGGTTGTAGCCACTACAACAAATACTTAGATTTTTCTTGGAGAACTCTTGGAGGGTGTGGCATACTTGGAGTTTTGGAGCAAGAAGTTAAAGGAAGAGCAGGAAAGTGTAAGCAGAAATCAGAATCAACAACTACAATGGGTTTTTCTTGCAGGTACCGAGTTGCATGTATGTTTTCCTCACTAGTTTTGGAATGCATGGCATATGCATGTGGTTTATTGGTCATGATCTATCACTGGCATGGAGGATTTCTTGTATTGAGAGTGGATTTTCCTAGCCTTTCCATTTCCATGATAACCATGATTGGTTCTCATGTTTCCTTAGCTTGGGTTGAGTTACTAGTTCCTGGAAGCCCTACTTGGACAAAAGTTATGCAAGCCTTGCAAGATCTTGGGTTGAGTTACTAGTCCTAGAAGCCTTAGTTGGAAAAGTGCTTTGGAAGCCCTAGGTGGCTTGATTTACTAGTCCTAGAAGCCCTGGTTGGACAAATTCTCTTTAAGCTTGGAATAAGCTGTGGGTTGAGTTATTAGTCCCAGAAGCCTTGGTTGGAACAAAAACTTTGACGCCCTGGAAGGCTTGGGTAGAGACCAATCTGATAATGGTTTTTGACATCTGACCATGAGGTGGAATTGTTGTTTGATGGGTTGAAGTGGTTTGGCCTCTAGAAGCCTTAGATGGTTTTGATTGATGTGTTTTATGAGATCCCACATTCATGCTTGGAATATGGCATGGGGGTGATTGGCTGAAGAGAGATCTGACTCAGCCAATCTACGGTCGGGTGGAAGGTGGTATTCCCATACCAGGTTGGCTTTCACATCATTAATATGAGATTATTTCTATTTATTGTTTCATGGGTATTATACTGGTTTATATGTGGATTATATGGTTGTTGTTTCCTTGGTATTTTAGTTGTTATTATGCTAGTTATGAATATGTATTATGACAATGGCTATGTATGGATTTCATCATGTTTTTACTTGTATATGAATGAAAAATGTATCTGTGGCCTAATGGATGAAACAACAGCTAAAGTGATAAGGAGGAAATGCCTCATAGCAAATCTTAGATAAGTATGACAGCCCTATGCTTAGAACTGTCATTTACACCTATAGATTGCATTGATGCCAAGTGTTTGACAAAATGTCAATCCCAATTGGGGATGGTTAGGCCTAGTCCTCGAGTTCATTTTTGATTTATTAGTCTTGTCATCATGTGTTTAATGGATTTTGGAAGTTACAACAATTTCTAAGCAGTGGTCAGAATTTTTGGCTTGAAAAGTTCCTTATCCTACGGACTCTAGCTCAGACATGCTAGAAATAGTCCCTGGACATAGGCATGCAAGCTTGTGGGAGTGTCCAAAGGCTTAATATCTTAAAGACTTAGTGGGCCTCAAGGGTTGGTTAGCAGAAAGGTTGGAATGGCTCCTAGGAGTCCTATTGATGATATTGAAGGTTTATATGGTGTCTTTCCATCGGTTCCACTTCCTTAACATGACTTAGGAGGTTGTATCATATCATAGTAACTTCTTGTCACATGTTTACCCTAGTTGGAAAATTACTTGGGTAGATGTGGGAGGAGGTTTTTACAGAGTGGTATCAGAGTATGGTTCACCCCTCAGACTAGATGGGCGGTGTGTTGGTCATGCATTCATGTCACTTGCATAGGTGTTCCTTATGCTTGTAGTCCATGTTCATGTTGCATTTTCATGGTATTGATCATGGTTGTAGTGATTTTTCCACCTGAAGGTTGATGATGTTGTTGTGGGATGTCTCATCATGAGTGTATGGGTGTATATGAATTTTTATGCATGTCGGTGTCTATATGCATGCATCGTCATGGTTATGGTTATGCATGTATGGTAGGTCAAACATGCATTGTGAAGTAATTGTGTACAATTAATTCATCATGATGATATTTGTTTGTTATCATACTAATATGTTGGTTGAGATAGAGCAGGATATGTAGATCATTAAATTGAAGTTGCAACTTTGAACCTCGAGGCAAGAGAATGTCTCCATACAGGTTTTTGTGTTGGGTATGCAGGGATGTAGGTTAAGGATTGTTATATGCATTATGGTTATGGATTTTATGGTTACATACATGATAGATGCTAGTTGATGAGTGTAGTTATATGCACATGTGTCAAATAGTCATGAATGATAGTATCCAGTGGTTGTATGCATTGATATTTTTGTTTTATGTTAAATAAATTGATGATTATGTTATATGTTGTTGATGAATATGTTATAGGTTAACTTCTTGTTGTTAGATGATAGTTAGCTTAATGATTAGGTTATATGTTGTTGATGAACATGATATATAACGTGTTTTTTTTATATGAGAGTTAGTTTGATATGTTGTTGATAAGTGTTGGGATAGGGTTCCCTAAGGTAAATTTTGGGGCAGAAACCCAAGCTTTTGTATATAAAATGTAAAGTTTGTACAAGTTGTGGTCACGAAGCATGTAGATGTAAAGTGTCATAAAAGGGTTTTTGCCCTTCTTTTATGTAAGATGTGTCGGCTTTAGGAGATCTACCCATGGTACGCGGACCATGGGATTGTGTAAAAAGGGAAGATAAGTTCATAGTCGATGTAATAGGTCATTAGAAGTGAAGAGCGAAGAGTCTATGTTTTGCCCCTTTTACTTCTGTTATGAATAAATGAAATTATGTTATGATGAATAATGGGTTTATGATTTAATGTTGTATTAATGCGCGAATTTGTATGATTCACATTATTATACGAATGCAAATCGTAATATCTATTTATGCGAAGAATATATTAGTGCATGTTAAAGTATTAGATAATTAAGTCAATTTGGGCAATAACAGACTTAGGAATGATTACAGAGGCATGTAAGTGGTAGATTCACCCGTTTAGGGTCCGTGAAAGATATTCATAGACTTTCGTGAAGGTCTAAAGGTGATTAAGAGAAGTATATTGATAAGCCCTAAAAGGCTTATTGATCTGTGCAAAGGAAGAGTTAGGGCATAAAACAACATCACTACCATCTTTGAGTGTGGAAACATGGTTCCAGCATCCCCCCCATACTGCTTCAGGTGAGACTTCAGCCCGCGCTCTACGGATTAATGTCGAAAGGGCTAGTAGTGTAGGGATTTGTTTGGCTAACTTAATGTTGAACCTAGGTTAGGACCCCCTAAGCCAAAAAATGGTTCTGTTGACCAGGATCTGCAAAAAGAGATGTTTGATGTCGCATTATTGGAATCCAACTAAGAAGGAAATTGAAGATTGGTTGGATAGAAAGATCCACGAATTTGCGGCGCAAGAAAATATAAATCTGTGATTGATGAAAGAACAGTGGTTGGATAGATATCTATACATAGAGGTACATGAAATCTTCTTCTATTCCTTCCCAGTCAAATTATATGAATGGATCACTAAATTGGCAGACGACCTAGGAAGGTGGAGGCTTGACGGTCCAATAGTTTGTACCCCGGAGTTAGTGCGAAGGTTGGAAGCCTCTAAAGAAAATATCATGTGTGCTGTTGATCACTAGCTTGATCGCATCATAGGATGATTTGTGATAGAGTTCACTGTTAATACCTCAGTCAACTACAACGAAGTAGAACGACGCTTCTTCAAAGGACCATGAGGGAAATATTTAAGGTATTTAAATACTTGGATTAATATGCTTTTGTGTGAAAATCTATGCGAAGTGGAAAGTTATTTAGGGATAGAAAGGGAACAGGACCTGAATATAGTCCCTTGATCGAGCCTCCTTGGGGTGACGATGAAGAAGCAGCACAGGCTTCTCTGTAGAACATTGTCTAGTTGATAAGGAAAGGATTCTCATGAATACCACATCCACTCACACCACCTCCATATTAACCTCTTCCGCATACTCCTTCACCCAAACTGCCACCACCATTCAATATGGCGAATTCAGTAAAATTTCCTGTTTTCATGGGCTTGGGGAATCAGTAGTTGAACCAGTTTGGGTTCATTGTGAAGGCTATGTGGGCAGCCCAGAGCATTATAAATGATCATATGAAAAAACTAACATTGGTTACTTCTTTGCAGGAATATGCACTAAGGTGGTACATTAAGTATTGCACTGATAACCTGATGGCTGCGTTGGCAGACATTCATACTGCACTGAATAAGGAATTTAGTAGGCCCAAGTCTAAAGCATAGTCAATCGTTGGATTCAAGGAGATCATTTTGAAGCCTAGTGAGACACCCTAGGAGTTGGATCAAATATTGAAGTGAAAGATCCGTGAAGCTAACATGAATCTTACAAATGGACAACAATGCGAATGGTTTGTGGCTTCGCTCTTGCCTCATCAAAGGGTTGTTTTATCACAACAAAAGATTGGGGCCCAGGCGGAGGCCCTAGAAATTGCGATGAGATTGCACGAGACACCAATTCAAGATGTTTTTATGGGAGTTCAATAGATTCACGTGGAGTTGTAGAAACTTTGCCTATAATTCCAAAGTCTAAAGAAGGATAGAGCAGTTTGGCCAGAGGTGCATGAAGAGGTTCGGTGTTTGAAATGTAAGATTCAAGCACATGATAAAGATCATTACCCTGTCTTCATGAATTATGTTGCAAGAGGAGGGCTGATGCCTCTAAGGCTGAAAGCTCAATTAGGGCCAAGTGCAAGACCTGCACTATGGTGTGCTACCTATTAAGTAGCTGGAAAACATGCGACAAATAATTTCCACTTGTTGCAAAAATTTGTATAGACACTGCAACAGCTCTTCTACAACTTCTGCAAATCGGTAGGTCATGAGGAGCTCAATTGTTGTAGTTACAAATTAATGATGGAAAGAATGCCTACATATCGAATGCAGAGCAAGACTCAACCTTCAAATCAAGGCGCTAGGGGAGCGTCAGGAGGATATCAAGGACACGAATGAGGCCAAGGTGGAGGAGGACCTAGGAGAGGTTGGGGGCAAGTTATTTGTGCCTATTGTGGAGGTATAAGACACTACACATGAGAACATACGAACCTGATGTGCCTCTTGTGCCGATAGTGTACCCAATAAGATCAACAAACAAAGGACTGCCCTATATTAGTAGCTAAAATGTGCAAAAAGGCGATGCAACCTTAGCAACCTACATAGAACCTGCAGATGATGAGAGCTGAACCCCACAAAGATTATCCCAATGTGAATATTGTGCTTCGAAGTGGAATGACGACTGGTGAAGATAAGGGAAAGCGACCTGAAGAAGGTGAATAGGTCCACAAAGCTCTAGAAAAGGAGGTTGGCTTTGATTTGGAGCACACAAAGGAAACATTCATGGAAGCAAAGAAAGATTTGTTGAAGCTTCTACCTTAGAAAATTAGGATAAGCAATCTGAAGAAATGGACCCATCCATGCTTACTAGCTTTTTGGAGACCTATATGAAGCTACTACATCATAGTAAGGTTGTAAAGGGATTACAAGATTTGATCAATACATGTGCTGGTAATGCTCCCAAGGGACCGCACATGGTCAGGGTTAGGAAAATTGGTAAGCATAAGGAAAGAACAAGGCATGAGATGCAGCTCACCATGCAAATAGGAGAGTATGAAATGGACCAAGTTATTCTGGATCTTCGGTCAAATGCGAATATTTTTCCAAAACAAACATGGGAGAGAATGGGGAGACCTACAATGTAGTGGTCTCCTATTCAATTGAGGATGGCGAATCAATAAAATATTATCCCCATGGGAATATTGAAGGGAGTGACAGTCGATATTGAAGGTGCAAGCGCATTGGTGGATTTAGAATTAATAGATATTGTTGATGAGAACAATCCCTCCCCTGCACTCCTTGGGATCGACTAGGCTATCGGCATGAATGGTGTGATCAATTTGATGAAGTGGACGATGTCATTTGAAAGAAAATCGCTTCACGTAGTAGTACCTTTGGACCCTACAGAAGGACCATGCTATATTGAACGGTCCGTGATTATGAAAATGAAGATGACTTGGACCAAATTTATAAGATAACGACACGAGATCAAGATTAGGTGAATACGATAGTTGATGAACATATTGCATGGGACCACGAGATCTCGTGCACATCAAATTTAGATGAAGAATTGGAATACTAGTAGAATCGACTGCATGAAGTGTCTACGCTACGATGTAACATGATGACCAAATCATTGCACTGTGTATCATCAGATCTAAGAAGTCTGCCATATTATGATGGTTTAATTTATGTTGATAAATTTTTGGATGCATTTGAAAGTGAAGTTCCAAATAATCATCGCTTCCAAGCCTTCGATTTGGCGCTATGTCTGCAAGATGGTGGGGTACGCATAAAGACAATTTCGATGGATGGCGCAACTACAGAAGACTGATGAGGGTGCAGTTTGTCACCCAAAGGTGCGATTGATAGAGAAATATGATGGAAGGAGTGATCCACAGAACCACTTGGAAAAATGGACGTATTCTTATGGAGCATAACTGCAACTAGAATGGGTGATTTTGTTCTGTCACATTTTAGACATGATACCAATGAATTGATACTTGGAAACAGAGCTCCGCCATGGCACAGATGAATGGGATATTTTGAGATAGGGATTCTTGATGAAATTCATCTTTGAATATGGATTCAAGTGCGTTGATGAAGCGCTGCAGGAGGTTAAAGCAATGATCTTCAAAATCCCACAAGATCCCTTGGATTTGATTCAACTAGATTGGACCACCCAATTGCGCCATGAATTGGAGTGCAACAATGTGACTGCTGAAGAAGAAGAGGAGGATATGACGAACATTAGTATCCTAGAGATAGAAGGTCACCACAAGGTTGAGGGGTTGCAGATAGAGAATCTAGATATCACCGCGCCATTGAAAACGAGACAAGTGAACATTAGGACAAAGGCAGAGCCGAAGTTTGTGAGGATGGGGAATACTGGGGTGATGCTACGATGGATAAGTTCACTGAGTTGCTCCACAAGTACCAAGATTTGTTCCCTATAAAGTTTTCAGACCTGAAGGGGATAATAGGAGATTTAGGAGTAATGAAGATAACGTTGAAACCAGATGTGAAGCTTGTGAAACAGAGGCCATATCGCCTCAATCCTAAGTACAAAGAAAGGGTTCGCTTATAATTGGACAAAATGTTGGTAGCAGGAATCATTAAACCAGTGAAGGAGTCTGATTGGGTTAGTCCTATGGTAGTTCAGGAAAAGAAGTAGAAGGATGAAATAAGGATCTGCGTAGATCTCAGGAAGCTGAATGATTCTTATGTGCATGATCCTTTTCCAACTCCATTCATCGATGAAGTATTGGATAATGTAGGAGGACAGGAAGCATATTCATTCACTAATGGGTTCTTGGGTTACAATCAGATCAAGATCACACTGAAAGATAGGAGTAAGACAACCTTCACGACCAAGTGGGGATGCTTCTCATATATAGTAATGCCTTTTGGACTGAAGAATGCACCGACAATATTTTCGCACGTAGTCATTGCGATGTTCAAAGATTTCATTCACAAGTTTTTGGAGGTATACTTTGATGATTCGACAATGTTTGGGCTAGTAAAATGCCATGTAGCTAGTTTGCGCTTGATGTTGGATACATGTTGGAGGTATCATTTCGCACTAAACTTGAAGAAGTTTCTATTTTGTGTCCCTTTCAGAATCTTGTTTGATCATGTAGTATGCAGACAAGTATTAATGGTGGATCCAGCTAAGATCACAGTTATAATCAATTTGGAGGCACCAAGAAGTGTTAAATAGTTGTGCACAATGTTGGGGCATACTAGTTATTACTGAAAGTTCATCGAGATTTATGCCCATATTACCACGCTGATGGAAAAACTATTGAAGAAGGATGATACATTTTGTTGGAATGAAGAATGTTAGTGAAGCCTGGATATGTTAAAGGATAAGATGGTCACTGCATTGATCTTAGTCTTCTCAAATTGGAAAAAGGAATTTCATGTGCATGTGGATGCATCATGTATTGCATTGGGATTGACACAGGACGGTGAGGGAGAGTTGGATCACCCTATCACATTTGCAAGTAGGAATTTATCTAAGGCTGAGAAGAATTACTCGATGACAGAGCGCGAAGGTTTGGCTATGGTGTATGTGCTCCAAAAGTTCAAACACCACATGCTAGGCGGACACTTTAAGTTGTATACAAACCATTTTGCATTAAAGTACCTAGTGAACAAGCCTATGTTGGTGGGGAAAATATGCAGATGGTTGTTGTTGTTTTAGGAATATGATTTTGAAGTCATTGTGAAGCCAGGGTGATTGAATGTAGGACCAATCATCTGTCACGCATTGAAATAGGGGAGGAGCCTACCAATTTAGAGGAGGGACTGCTTGATGCGAAACTCTTTGCGGTACTCATAGCAGACAATCATTTTGCAGACATCATACACTTTTTGACTACAGGAACGGCTCCAAAAGGGTACACTAGCCAACAAGAGAAGGAATTGGTGGTGTGTGTGGTAGATGTTTCTCTTATTGCAAGTCATTTTTATAATATGGGAGCGGATGGGATATTGTGACATTATGTGCCTGATGTTGATTGAAGCAAAATTCAAACCAAAGCTCATGGAGGGGCTACAGGAGACCATTATGTAGGAAAAGCAACATTGCAGAAGATTTTACGTGCTAGGTTATGGTGGCTGACACTGCATAAGGATTCCAAAGCTTATTGTAGGGTGTGCGATGTATGTCAGAGAATGGGAAGGCCATCAAGAAGGGATGAGATACCTCTGAATTCACCAGTGTCATTGTAAAAAATTGAAAATTGGGCAACTAATTTTGTAGGCTCGATTTAGCCTCCAAGAAAGAATACAGATGTGCGGTATATCATCACCGTGACTACGTATTTGACCAGATGGGCGGAGGCACATGATGGGCCTCTAAATTAGACATAAATTAAGGCCCATGCCTCTAACTTAAAACATGAATTAAGGCCTATGACCATCCTTCAGCACATTGAACCTCTCTTTTTGCACTAGACAATTTATTTTTAACTTTAATATATTCATTAGGAAGGTTTATGAATAATTAGATATTTTTGCCTAATATTATTTATTTTTATGGAATATTATGAGAATATTGGGAAGATTATGAAGATCTGGAGGAGGAGATAATTTAGGGACTTGTTCCCTACTACAGGAGGATCAATAATAAATAATAAATCAACAAGATATTATGGAATTATGGCACAGATTCTAGAACTCCAATGATTGAGAAAATCTAGGAATGTGTTCCACTAATCAAGGGACCAAATCCACTAATCAAGGGATTTTGGTGGGGAAAGCTTCCTCCATTCATGGGGAATGATTCCTAATCATTTTTTATAAGTACCAAGTCGAATTTTCCTCTAGATATAGATTTTCATTAGTGTTATTGTGGAGAGAGCTTGTATTTCTACAACTCCATTATATTTTCTTGCAGGGATGTAATCTTATTGATGGAATAATGAAGATTGGTGTCATGTTCAACTTCTAAATATTGTTCTCCTCCATAGGTCTCTGATTTTCCTTGGTCTTGGCCATCCCAGGAGCCTTAGAGCCCTTTTGTATCATTTTCTTTTCTTCTTTTCACTGCTTATTCAAATGCATCTCTAGTTTTTATTTCTTTCTACTTCGGCATTTAGTATTCATGATTCCTTATTGTAGGATTGAGTTAAATGGTTAATGAAAGTTCTTTTGCAGGATCACAAGAATTATTTAATCCTTGGAAAATATTTGGAAGTTCATAGCAATCATTGAGCTGGTTGGATTGGTCTTCTTATTCCCAAATCTAGATTTTTGGAACTCCTTTGTGGCAAAGAACAATAAATTTATGCTATTTTTTAGAGCATTCTAAAAAGATTAAATAAAGTTAGTTCCACTTGCATTAGATCAAAAAAACATTATATTTCATAAAAAAAATTACCCCATTGCATTTTCACTTGATTTGGTTAGGCATTGTTTAGATTTACTAGCTCACTAGTTCTCAAATTTCTAGATTTTTGACTAGTAATGTTTTTCTATTTTTTAGCATGGGTTAACAGAGGTATTTTTGAGTGATTCCACTTGGAATGAGGACCTAATACATCCTAGTTAATAAAAAAATTTGTCCCATCCAATTTGGATTTGATTTTATTAGTGATTCAACGAATTATAGTAAATTTGTACGTCATGTAGGAAATCACTGTAGCATCCTGTAGGAAATCCTATTTTGAGCCCGAATTGAGAAAAATCACCATTGAAGCTGGGATTAGGCCTCTACTTGACCTCCATGCCATAAAGACCATTTTAACCCTCTTGCTCCACACTTAGTTCAGCATTTTGCTAGTTTTCAAGAGTAGGATTTGATTTCCATTTCTTCTATCTTCAGTCTTACATTAGATCTCATCAATGTTTTATATCATTTTACAAAGTTTTCCTCATGCCTAAATTAGACAGCTAGCTCATGTAATTTTGTTTCCCTTAGATAATTGAAATTCTTTTTATTTGCATGATTTTTGGGTAAATACCAATGCTTGATGCAATGCATGTGTTTCAGGAGTACAAAGAGATTTCATAGTCAGCAACCTCATCCCAACTTCATCCACCCATGGTCCTCACTTTCTTTCACTAAACCCTCACCATTTTCATTATATCACAAGGAAACCTCTTCAATATTTTTGAGCAAATCCAGCCATCTCCCAACTTTGGTTTTGAGTTTTGAAGTGGCCCTCGGCACTTCCTTGCCTCATTCCATCCACCAACCACCTTCCCTATCTTTCCATCACCTTCAACATTCATCCTTTTGCTCTCGGTTGTATCCTGTAGGTTTTTAGGACATCCTGTAAGAAATCTTGTAGCATCCTCTAGGAAATTCTGTAGCATCCTCTAGGAAACCATATTTTGAGGCTAAATTGAGAAAATGCCTCTAGGAAGCTAGCAAAGAGTCCCTACTTGTCTCACAAGCCTTTTTTTTATAGACATATTTGGGCACTGCAACCCCAATGTTATATGTCCATAAACCAAGGGCTCCTGAGTGCCTAAAAGTATTGTTTCACACCGTAAAGGAACAAGGTCAGCTGATTACATCATTTCCCATAAGTTCTCCATGGAAAGCTGCTTAGAACTGGTCAAAATTGGACCATACAGACTGCTCAGTGCCAAGGGTGTGATGCATCTCACTTGCCAAATGTAAAAAGTGCGATGCATACTAAAAAGCCCTTCTATAGGGTGTCATGGATGAGAGTAGACAAATGGCAGAGACAGTTTGCAATGTGGATGATCATGGAATCTTCCAGAAACTTCTCCTATGACACTTGCCTCTCTGAATTCACCCAGGGATGAGTAAGAGATCATGA
>APFE030884333.1:40369-66922 GCA_000404065.3 Pinus taeda | reverse complement strand
GAAGAATTGTTCATTTATGTAATGTAAAGGAGGTTGCCCCCTCGAAGAGGCTAAATTCTAAGGCGTGGATCTCTCTTTTCTATCTTTTTGTGAGCTGGTTTCATAACAAGGCATGACAGTGTCCAAAAGCCCAAATTTTCTCTCACAGGCTTGTCTGCCAATGACCAAAAACTAAATTTGTCAGTGCTATACCAGCGACCCCAATATTTGAGCCACGTTTCTAGGCTCAAAGCCTAGGTCACTACCCAGAATTGAACCATCTCTTCAATATAGTAAAATAACATGGGAATGACAATATTAAATCAAATACTTGTTTAAGACCTTGACTCGACCCCTACTAGCCATGACAAGCATTTCATTAAACATATCACAAATATGTAATCTACAAGTGTAAATAAAAATTCTTAGAATAAGGGTCTCATACTTAAATGATAATTTATACAAACCATTGATGCCTCAATACATCAACTATCATTCCATTCATTAGGTCATAGATATATTGATCATTCAATTATAAGTAAAAACATGATGAAATCCATACATGGCTACTATCATAAAACACATACATAAACAACATAATAGAAGTAGAAATACTCATGAAATCACATCCATATAGGCCACATATAATCCATCAAAGTTCTCATAGAAATACAAGGATAAATAACCTTTCATTAATGATGCATGGGACTTCCACGTTCCACCTGACCATAGAATGGCTGAGCCAAATCTCTCTTCATCCATTCACCCTCATGCCATATTCCAAGCATGAATGTGGGATCTCATAGAACACATCAATCAAAACTCATCTAGGGCTTCCAGAGGCCATCCACCTCAACCCATCAAATAGTGATTCCACCTCACGGTCAGACATGACAAAACCATCATTAGATTGGTCTCAATCCAAGCCTTTCAGGTCTTCCAGAGCGTTTGTTCCAACCAAGGCTTCTAGGACTAGTAACGCAACCCATAGCTATCATTGGGCTTCTAGAACGTTTTCCCAACCAAGGCTTCTAGGACTCGTAACTCAACCCGTCAAGGGCTTCTAAAGTATTTGTCCAACCAAGGCTTCCAGGACTAGTAACTCAACCCAAGTTGTTACAAGGCTTCCAGAGCGTTTGTCAAACTAGGGATTCTAGGAACTAATAACTCAACCAAAGCTAAGGAAACATGAGAACCAACCAAAAACAAATAATGAAAGTAAACCCGTAATCTTCATTGCTATCTGGGAAATGACAAGGCTAGGAAATCCTCCTCGTCAATGGCATACGAAGAATTCACACGCATATTACATGCATACTGAAACTAGTAAAGAAAACATACATGCAACTCAATACCTGCAAGAAAATTTGATGTAGCTACTGATTCGTATGCCCTCTTGTGCTTCCCGCTCTTCATTTGCCTTCTTTCTCCAAGAATACAAGTGTGCCACACCCACCAAGAGTGCTCCAAGAAAACTCTAAGTCTCCAAGAGTATGAGAGAGAGGGAGAATAATAAGAGAGCTCCAAAACTGAATTGGAAAAAGGTTACCAATTGATCCTCATAAGCCTTTTTATGAATGAGGCCTCTATTTTCTTCATTTTCCATTATTTTCCTTCATTTTCCTCCTCACATGCAATGTGTGACATTTCACCTCCCTTTTCTCCTAATTTCCATTATTTTCATAAATAAATGTGCCAAAATGTCATTTTTCCTTTCCAAAGCCTTAGTCATTGCCTTTTCCAATTTCCTTAGCCATAAACAATCACAAGTGATCCCCATCACTAGGATTTTTTCCAACATTCAGCTTGGAATAAGTATCCCATCAACCGTGGTTATTATTTTTCCTTTATTTACTTTTATTACATGGAATTTTCACTGGGACTGTTACATATGGTTTCTTATGTCAAATTTTAGATTTGTTTGTAAACATTTGCTAAACCTTTAATTTCATCTTGCAAATAAATAAAAAAAATAGGAGTCAATTTTTTTTCAGAATTTTCCTCATTTCAAATATTTGATGTCATCCCCACAACTTCCTAAGGATTTTGCATGTTCTTTGTTGTTAATCACTTCATCTTTAAAATTTATCTCATTGGTTGGGGAATATACAATCCATTTTTCATTTTCAAAGACCCTCCAACTAGTAATATTATCAGGGAGTGAAGGTCTATAACGTACTTTGAATAAAAATATACTTGATTCAAAATCTTCTAATGGGGATAACCTAAAAGCTATAGTTGTTAATTAGTCTTCTACTATACTATAAGCTTTAGGAACTAATCTGATATTGAAAGCTTCAAAGCTATCCATTAATATGAGAACCTCAAATTTTGTAGTTTTTGAAATAAGGTGCCTTGTAATTAATAGTATTTTTTATTTGCCTTACTATAATTTCCAAATCACCAAACATTTCTAAGAATTTAATGTTTAGATCAATGGATTTCCTTATACGTTGCACCAAAACTTCATATCTAGCCATGTCATGGGGGGGCTTGAATTCTAGTTTGTATGAAATGAAAGCATGTTTTCCTTTAGTATTTACTAATAAATAACCAACTCGAGTCCCTTCCTCATCCTAATATCCATCAAAAGTAAGTTTAAAATATCATTACTATGATGGTTGTGTTATCAATATTCGCATCAACTATAGTGTATCGGAAATCTTTAGTTTAGTTTTCACAAAGCAAATCAGAACATCTATTAGGAGATATCAATGAAAATTTAGTTATGAAGTTTCCATATAATGAATCAAGAGAATAATCTCTACGAATACAAATTTATGAAGTATAAAGTTCATTTAATTCCTATGTTCCTTTAATAGTATCCTTCATGTATTTCGCGTAGTCAATTTCTACTTTTCTTAGTTGTTAATTCCATGGTGGCAACAAATGAGAACAATCAAAAGAGGAATATCTTTATAGTTTTTTACACCAACACCTAACTAAGAATAATACCATATGTCTTATCTATTATATTATAGACTTTGGATTTAGATACCGAGATTAGACATCTTTAAGCTCTTCTAGAACTTTCACTTTAGACCAATCCAGTTAGATGATATCAGTGGAGAATTTAGTAGGATTAGCATTTAGTTTATTGCAAATAAGTAAGGTGTAACATCAGAGAAAGCTCCTAAATATGTTAAATAGTTATGCAGGTTCTTTTTTAAAATTTCAAATTTCAACCAAAGGAGTTGATAAATGTTTGAAGATTTCTATGGTGAGAATTTCGAGATGTTTTATCGGAATTAGCTCCACAATATTCATTTGTATGTTGACATTTCTAGTCTATAACCAGACTTGTCTTAAGCCAAAATCCAAAGAGAAGAGTGAGAATGATTGGGTAATAAATATGAGAGGGAGGAAATGAAATGATAAGGAGTAAACCAGCCATCCCTAAAATTAATACAGTTAATGTATTATTATTATACCATTTTTTTTAATACCTAAGAATTATTAACTAAAGTGTGTTAGTTCTTATTAATAATTCTTATAATTATTAATAAAGTTAATAATTATTATATTTAAAAAAAAATTTATATTAATAAAAATTAAAATTATGAATATATGTTTCCATTAATATTAATTTAAATGGAATAAAGATTGAATAGTTATTATTACATTATTGATAATTTAACTATTAATTTAATGTTTGTGATTTCTTTTAATATATGTTATTATTATATAGATGTTATAGTTATTAAATTATTTTAGGTATTATTAAGGAAGGTAAGGAAGGAAAAGGAGAAGGGTAATGCAGTGATAGGTTTAAAGGAGTGAATGAATATGAGGGAGAGAGGACAAAAGAAAGGTCCAATAGGGGCTAAGGGTGGGACGCAGGTAAGGGAGAGAGGTTAGCCAAGTTTGTAAGATTAGGGGTCTTGAGTGAGTAAGGGGATCCAGCTCATGCTTACTTCTAAACCTCCATCTCTATTGAGATTGTGGGGATGTTTTATAATTTCTAGGGCTTCTCAAAGTTTTCACCTATATTGATGTTTTTCTTTTGTGATTACCTTGGTGTCTTCTAGGCAAACATGGTGACATGGTGAATATTGTGGAGTTGATTCCAATACAACATTCCCAAGAAATGAGTTGTTTGTGATTTAGATTTTTTTTCTTATGATTACAACATTAATGATTGTGTTTTTGGCCAAAATTTAATATTATTTTTAAGGCATTGTTATTTATAGTTTGAGGATCCAAGATCTTTAATGGATGTTATTTTTTAAAGCTAAAGGATTGAAATGTTTTCTTTAATCTTCTTTATGTCTTCAACTATGTTATATTCCATTGGAGTAGGATCTTAATCAATAGTTTAAGAGTTCATAGAAATCTAATTACTAGGCATGGCCTTAGTGGTAGAAGTCCAAGTTTCCTTATTATTCAGACTTAGAGGATTAAAGAACTAACCTATGGAATAATCAATCTACTTCTCAAATTGTAATTTCTGTAAAAATGCATATTTTTCACCACTTCCCCATCCTCAATAATATTGAATCACAAAATCATCTCAAAGAACCATGGATATTTCTTGAGGTCATTCCTCAATTTCCTTTATTATTTTACTCTTAGGATTGGGAGAAGATTCTTCAATTTGAATACATTTATCAAGAAACTTAGTATTTACCATATTCATGATGTTGATCCATAATCAAAAAATATTTAAAGAATAGTTGGCCTGATGGTACAGTAATTATCCCTTGCCACCTCCTCTAAGTCTATATTCATAGTGGCTAATAAACTTAATGGTTATGTTGGTTTCAATGGCATGTATGGTCTCATAAGAAAAGCTCTTTAATATCATTGAATTGAAGTTCCTTCTTTAGATATTTTCTTAATGTAGATGAATTTAGGGGTTATATATTTAATCATTCATTGCAAGTTTTCTTATTAAATGGAGTCTTTATCTTTTGTATTTAAGTTTTCTTTTTTTGTCGACTTAGACAACATAACAAATTTTTTAGGTTAAATATTTTATTTTCTAGCAAAAGAAGCTTGACTCTCTTTGCAACTCATCATCCTAGATTCAATCTTTTTCACTTCCTCAAAATTGGGTAATGTATTATTTCCATCCCATTTAATGGAAGCTCATGGAAATGGGAGTTGGTAAAGTCTTTGCAAAAACTTCCATCTAAAGCTCATGTGTTATTTTTTTTGTTCTAAATTTGTTTATGACTATAGTGGGTATTTGGTTGAATTCCTTTAATCTTTCTTCTAAACCCATCACTCATGAAAATAATTCATCTATAAAATCTCTATTGGTATTCTCTTCCTTGAACTTATCCAAAAAAATTGGAAGTCGCCCTATTTAGTTATTGATCCAACTAATAAATTGAAATGACAAGTTCAGACTTTATTTTCAATGGTGTAGATGAAAATATGACACATTACATCTTTATGTTGAAAATTCATCAACCAAATGGCTAAAATATTGTTTTTAGTGTGATCTTCTAGAGGTCTAGATATAACAAGGCCATACTTGTGTAAAATGTTATTTGGGTTCTTTAAAAAATTATGTACTTATCCATGCAATGCCAAGGCATCCTAGGCTAACTATGATTGGCTCTGATTTTGATTATTAGCTATGTTTGAATGTATAGAACTAGCTTCATGATTTTTACGTTTAGATTTAAATTGTGATTCATGTTCAAACTCTCTTTCAAAATCATCAGTTACCACAACAATTTTTATAGGGTCTAGGGTTGGAGGAACCTTATTGAGAGATCGGGTAATTTCTTGAAGTGCTAGATCAATGAGATCTTTGACTAAATGCATTAAAGTGTTAATTCTTATGCGAGTCACTTTCCTTGGTGTACTTCTATGTTGAGGAAGTAAAGGGGTCACTAGTAATTGTCCAACCTATCTAGAATAATCTCTCATTCTTCATTATAAGTCATTCACTACCTCATAGGAAACTACATATGGAATATCCTATTCAATTTCTATAATTTTTCTTAATATTCTCTAAATTATGGTAAATAGATTTTCCAAACATTCTTTTTGTATTTGAAGAATCACTAATTTCTTATAGTATGGCAAGTAGATGACATGTTTCTTGAAATTGAATTAGTCATGTAATGACATCCCTCCTTCTAGTACCAAATCTACTAATTGGAAGGATAACCCAAATTTTCAAGAGATTTGTATCCTAGAAAAGGGACTCAAATAGACTCTTTCTTATTTATTGCAGAAAAAACTTTTGGATTAATGGCTTGGCAACATTTTATCTATTAAAACTTTCTTAAAAAAAAGAAAAAAGTTATTAGTTTTAGCTAGTATATTATTAATAACTTGAAATACAAATATTAAACTATATCTATGTTAATTCTATTAATAAACCAAATAGAATGAAATTTTGAATATAAACTTATTCCTTCATATTTTAGAATTTATTTTCCTATCATAAAAAAGAAAGTCAACAATTACAATGAAGATAAAATAATAATCTTCTAATTAATCCACATTGCGCAATCCCACACTATGTAAAATTAAAATATTGAGAAAAATATAAACAACAAACATCAATCATTTTAGATTTATCAAAAGCATATAAAAATTTCCTTACAGTGAAATGCATCCTTTTCTAAGCCCAAAGAAATCCATGATTAATAGAAAACAATAAATTATTTTATTTGGAAATTATATTGTTAGAAATTACTTCTCAAAATTAAGAGTGTGAAGTAATTCTTACGAAAATGTTGCATTGAAAAAGTCCTTTCATCTTTGTTTCAACTATTTGCATAAGATGATAGCTAACTATAGAAATGAACTTCCTATTAAAACCTAAATACTTAACGGGTTTGATGAGTGATATTTAGGAAAGTCTTTTTCAAACTTTTCCACTCTTTAAATAGATTTTTACATAGTTTTTGATGTGGGAAAGCGTGCTCATTGAGGGGCCCAAAAAATAAATAATATTTTAGAAAACCTTTTAATATGGTTATTTGTATTGAGAAAATAAAGTTGTTAAATGTATATTATGTTTTCACTTCTTCTATCAAAATATTTGCAAGATGACTTTTATGTATACTTGTTATACTCTAAATGTCCACCTTATTCTAAACAAAAATTTCTCATAAGATTCTAACACTCATGAGTTCTAAGAATTAGTGGTGTAAAAAAAGGGGAAATGTAATGTTATATACCATCTTTAATATAGTACCAAACCTTTGATATCATCTCCACCTATCTTTGAGACTTTTGATATATTTCATTACGTTAGAAAAAAATCCTTATTTTTAACCACTTACTCTTGAGTTAAGAATCTTGTGTTAAGATATTTTTCACTTGTTCCCTTCTACACTTTTTTTACGAAATCAAATTGATATGGTTATTTTTTTGTGTAAATTTCCAAGCTATTATCTCTTTGTGTAAAATTGATAACTTTAGTGTTAGCTCTTGCAACTTGAAAGTTTTCTTATAGAAATTCCTCGTCATTCTAGCATTAAATGCATTTTCTGCAAGTGCATGTTCAATCAAAGTTGTGACCATCCCTAATCCAACTTATATTATAGCCTAATTCTCAAGTAGCTTATTATGTCTTTTCTTGTGTAACTTTCCCAGCTATATTCTCTTTGTGTAAAATTCACACTTTAATCTTAGCCCCTGCAACTTAAAATTTTTCTTATAGAAATTCCTTATCATTTTAGCATTAGATGTGTTTTCTTCAAGTTTATGTACGATAAAAGTTGTGACCAACCCATAATCCAACTAATAATACTTAACCTAATTCTCAAGTAGTATATTGTGTCTTTTCTTGTGCAACTATCGAAGCTAGATTATCTTTGTGTAAAATTGATAACTTCAATATTAGCTCCCACAACTTTAAAATTTTCTCATAGAAACTCCTTATGATTTCATTTGATGAATTTTCTTAAAGTGAATATTCAATCAAATTTGTGATCAATGTCTAACTCATCTAACCTATTTCTCAAGCAATGTTTCCCTTTTATCAAATTTCTAAATACCTATCTTTCCAATAGGGGATTTGTCTAAAATAACATCGGTTATTATTAACCCTAGTGAGAGGAATTATAATAGTTTGATCTTCTTGATGTTCAAGACCTCCACTTTAGTTGTACAAATCATATAATTATCCATACTTGACTTTATTTTATTTTGTATTTCTTAATGAATGATGTTTTTTTCTTTTTTTACAGGCTATCAAATATAAGTTAGTCACATCATTCACATGATCAATATTAGTTGTATCCACCCATGATAACAGATTCTCTAATTTTGTTAGAGCAACCATTTCCAATCATAATAGTTTTATATTTATCTCTTCTAGTTAGGCCTCTTGTTTGCTTTGGAATGACTAATTCTTCCATATTTTGATCAACCCACTCAACAGTTTATTGATGATCCGTAAACTATCATAGATATTTCATTGGACAGTTCATCACAACAAATATGATAATATTATATTTAAAATATGATATGTTACATTATTATATTTTTGTTAAACTTTAATATCTGTAGATTTAACTATAAATTAGTGCATGCATGCGAATGGAAATTATGCAGAAAAGTAGAGAACTAAAAAATAAGCTCTCACACACACATAAGGCATAAGAACTCTAGCAAACCCCTTCGGGAGAAAACCTAGTTGGAAGGTGAGATTGCTTCACTCTCTTTCTCTGTCTGGAAATATGGTTGCAGGTACAAAGAAGTAATGTTAGTGGCCCGTGGGCTGCTACAGTGCATCGATCCTCTCTATGTGTTCTACCCCCCATCTCTCCTGACTATCATTGCTCAGCTATGGAACAAAATTCTCTCGAAAGAATGGAATGCATCTTCCTCCTTGTGGCTCGGTTATAACACAGCCTGATAGCCTACTAGTGGTTAATTTTGACTACATCAACTCTTGCCTAGAATTACAATATAGACTCTTCTAGAGTCTTTTACATCATAATCACGTGGCTAGCCCCTTTTCCATGGATAATGGGGGCTGACACAGCATCCTCCTAAAATATAGGTGTGAAAACAGGAAAGTCAACTTCTAAGTGGCATAAATTTTGCTTACGGACTCTGATTGACACACTTTGTACGTCATTGGAAAGATATCTATGTAGAATAGCATGAAATGGTGCTATACTAAGGAAGAAAAGTTTTACCCCCAAAAGACATTATTTTATGCCTCAAAACGATCCTGAAAGGTTTCAGACCTCATTTTTTCAAACTAGATCCCGCCGGTAAAAACAGTCCCGTAAGCTTATTCCTCCACTTTTTCCACTCCAAATGCATGGAGATGGATGAGAAACAATATATTGATATAATATGGATCACACTTCCCCCTTTTGGGAGGATTTTGGTCTCAAAAATATTTTGCTAAATTGTGTCTTTTGTCAACTCTTACTGAGCATCTAATGCCAATTCCTCCACAAACGGTAGGACTTGTTCCTCTTCCTAATCTAGCATGGAAGGCTCATAGAGTTTCAAATTATCTACATTCACAACTAAGTAAATGTGCATGTGTGGTGGTAAACGAAGTTGATAAGCATTATCACCCACATTTTCTAGTATCTCAAAGTGCCCATACTGTTAGGTCCTTATACTACTAGTGTAGCCCCTTATTGTTATTATTGCAACCCCCTTATTATATTGTTTTTCCCATGTAATCCCCATATTGCTATTAGTGTGCCCCAAAAAAGCCCATTATTGTTATCGTTGTGCCCTTAAAATATTATTCTTATGTAGCCTTTCATTATATCGTGACCCCTTTGAGTCCTATATATAGAAAGGAGGTCTTCTCATTTGTATCATGCAAGAATTGTTTATTTGTGTAATGTAAAGGAGGCTTCCCCCTTGAAGAGGCTAGTTTTGAAGTCGTTTATCTATCTCTTCTTCTATTTTTTGAGCCGGTTGCATAACATTTGGTATCAAAGCTTTGGATTTTAGGGTTTTTCTACTACAAACGAGCCATCATGGAATTTTCACCCTAACTTTTGTTCTATGAAGGTTCAGAAGCTGAATTTTTTATCATGAGGAGTGAAAATCCTGATGAACCTTTTGTAAGAATTTCAAATCTTGGTTCGCTATATTTTTGCATATATGATCCAAAGAAGTTAGGGTTTTGGCATGATCCATAATTTCATCTCAAATAGGTGACCTTGGGAAATTCATCATATCTTCCTCTACAAGCATAGGATTTGAATTCCATAAAAAGTGTCTAAATATAACAGATTTGAGTATCTTGTACATAATTTTTAGGACCGAAGGTTTAAATAGTGACACATGGCACTCCATACAAGTTCGTTATATTGAACTAGTCTATAATCAGGTCATCGTGGGAGATTGAACATAACTTTATCTTCAAGAATCCAAATTTGGTTTGACTTGTGGCAATGGAAAGAAAACTTGGAGGGATACCACAAGACCGAATTGCATACCTTAGATATCTAAATTTATAGAGATAAAACATATTCAACATCAAGCTCCTAAAAAGTAAGAAAAATGTGTGTTATTTTTTAAAATTTCCATAAGTTTCGTTTGAAAAATCAATTTGAAGTGATTCAAGGGGAATAGTGAAGCATAAATATCATTGTTTGATTTGAAAATGACTCGAAGAAGGAAAATGGAAACACCTAGTAAGAAACCAAAAATATCTACTATGTCGCATGAAGAAGAGGAAGAAATGCAACATGATATATCAAAATTACGAGACCAAGTGCAACAATTTTCACTCATGTAAAGAGTAAGCAAAAATGAAATGGAAGCTAAGATGGAAGATTTGAAGAATGGTTTAAATCAGACTTGGAAGGTTTCAACGAAGGCTTGACAAAGTTGCTACAAGAAATGCTTCCTAATGGAGAAAAGGTATTAGATGAAACTTATGATGAGAACAAAAGGAATGTTAATCATGATTTCATAGATTCTAACTTTGGATTGAAGACCCACCATATTCTAAAGATTGATATAATGATGAAGTAACATGGATACTACAGATGGAGCAATATTTTGATCTCCATAATGTGCAACACACACAAAAGGTATGCATTGTATAGTTATATTTAGAATCAAATAATTTAGTATGGTATCAATGGCTTTGTTCTCGTAAACCACCTGTCACTTGGTTAATTTTTATGGAGGAAACTATAGCACATTATGAGGATACAATGAGAAACCCCTTCTTTAGCCAATTGATAAATCTCAAACAAAAATGTTCAATAGCAAAGCACACTAAGGACTTCCAAAAATTGAATATCAAGGTAAATGATATTTCAGAGAAGCATAGGATTTATGTCTTCATATGGACTTTAAATAATAACGTCCAAAATGAGGTTTGACTTTGGGAACCTGGTTCATTGGAGAAGGCATTCAGGGTGGCCATAAAAGTGGAAAGAAAAATTATGGCAATAAGGAAGTCTACCGCTCAAAACAATAAAGACGAAAGTGTTGTTTCTCCTAACCTTCCACAACCTACAAGGTTGGCACCACAACAGTTGGAGGAAAAAAGAGAAAAAGGGCTTTGTTACAGTTGTGATATAAAATACAATAAAGGTAATAAGTGTGTTGAGAATAAATTGTTTTACATAGATTGTGAAGAAAAGGAAGAAAAGGATAAAGAAATGTCAAAATAAGAGGATATACACTAGGAACCAACCCCAGAGAAAGAAGAAATGAATCTGACCATATCTTGTAATGCATCGACAAGAATTACCACTCCTCAAACTCTCAATATAGTAGAACACATAAAGAAGAAAAAGGTAATAGTGTTGATTGATTCAGGTAGTACCCATAATTTTATTCATAGTAAGATAGCCAAGGAATTGAATTGCTTCCTATATCTAGCACTAGTGTCAATGGTTGCAAATGAAGGAACTATAAATTGCTATGGAAATTGTTATAATATCAATATTTCCATGGGGGAATATGTATTTAATAGTCCAATGCTTTCCATTCCAATGGGTGGTGTTGATGTTGTACTAGGAGTCCAATGGTTACAATCTTTGGGGATGATAGCTTTTAATTTTCAAGAAATTTTCTTGAAAATTTTTTGTGAAGGGATGGAAGTTCAATTAAGGGGTATCACAGGGAAACCAGGAAAGGTAATGAGCTCTAATGGCATGACAAAGCTTCTAAAGAAAGAAAAACAAGGCATAATTGCACAGTTATTCTCACTATATGTTCAAACATCGAAATCATCTATTTCTCAAAATCTCCAAAAAGTCTTGGACAATCAATCCAAGGTATTTGAGACTCCCAAAGGTCTCCCACCTATTCATGATCATGGTCATGCTATTCATTTGATTCAAGGAAGTGCTCCCCCAAACATTAGGCATTGCATATATTTGTATGCACAAAAGAGTGAAATTAAATGTATGGTTGTAGAAATGCTAGAGGCTAGTATAATTCAACCTATTCAAAGTTATTTCTCTACTCCAGTAGTATTAGTGCACAAGAAGGATGGATCATGGTGCATGTGTCCGGATTATAGGGAGCTCAACATGCTCACTATTAAAGATAAATCTCCTATTCATGTTATTAATGAATTGTTGGATGAATTACATGGAGAAATTTACTTCACCAAGTTGGATATTCGTTCAGGATACCATCAAATTAGAATGAAGAACGAAGACATTCCAAAAATAGCATTCAGAACTCATGAGGGACATTATGAATTTTTGGTCATGCCTTTTGGCCTTACTAATGCACCTTCAACATTTCAAGGTTTGATGAATTCCATTTTCAAACCCTTCCTTAGAAAAATTTTGTTAGTATTTTTTGATGATATACTAATCTACACCAAGTCTTTGAAGGATCATGTTCAACATGTTGACAGGGTGCTCAAATTGTTGGAGGAGAAACAATTATTTGCAAAAACCTCTAAATTTTTATTTGGAGTAAAGTAGGTGGAATATTTGGGTCATATTGTATCTCACGATTGTGTTAAGGTAGACCCTAACAAAATTAAAGCCATTAAGGAATGGAAAATCCCCACAACCATAAAGCATATTTAAGGATTTCTCAGGTTGACAGGGTATTATCACAAATTTATTAATATTTATGGGAGAATAGTGGTACCTATAACATCAATATTGAAGAAAGATTCATTTTGTTGGAATCCAGAAGCAACTAAGGCCTTTGAACATCTTAAAGAGGTGATTTTCCAAGAAATGGTCTTAGCTACACCAAACTTCATAAAAACCTTTATTGTGGAATGTGATGCCTCGGGAAATGGAATTGGTATTGTTTTAATGTAATAAGGAAGATCCATTGCTTTTGAAAGTCGTCCAATAAAAGGAAAGTATTTACACAAACCTATTTATGAGAAGGAAATGTTGGCAATGCTACATGCACTAAATAAATGGTGACCTTACCTAAACGGAATACACTTCAAGGTAAAATCAGATCATGATAGTCTTAAATAATTTTTGGAACAAATATTATCTTTATAAGAGAAGCAAAAATGGGTCACAAAGATGTTGTGTTATGACTTTGACATCATCTACAAAAAAGGGAAGCAAAATGTTGTTGCAAATGCACTCTCAAGAAAGGATGAGGATGTGGAAGGATTTCTTTGTGCCATTTCTATTATCCAACCAGATTAGATAACCGAAGTAAGGGATGAATGGAAGAATGATGAAGAAGTGTGGACACTCATTCAAAATTTGTAGCAAGATCCTAGTATATATGATACATTTAGCTAGAAAAATGATTCATTATGGTACAAATATCGCTTATATCTGTGCAAGAATTTCCAACTCAAACAAAATATTATTTTGGAATTACACACCTCTCCCTTAGGAGGGAACTCAGAATTTTTAAAAACTTACCACAAGTTCAACAAGGAATTTTTTTGGGAAGGCCTTAAATCTGATGTTCAAAAATTTGTGGCGGAATGTTTGGTTTTCCAACAAAATAGAGTTGAGATGATTAAGACCTTGGGTTTTTTACAACCTTTAGCCATTCCAAGTCAACATTGGGAGGAGGTTTCAATGGATTTTATCACAGGTTTACCTAATTCTGAAGGAAAGAGTGTCATCGTGGTGGTAGTTGATCAATTTACCAAGTATGCAAATTTTTGTGCATTATCTCATCCATTTAAAGCCAGTACAATTGCTATTGCATTTATTGAAACAATTCAAAAGCTACATGGAAACCCAAATATTATTATAAGTGACAGAGATCCCATTTTCATTGGAAATTTTTGGACAGAATTATTTTCTTGTCTAGTACTCAATTAGCTCATAGCTCATCTTATCATCCTCAATCTAATGGAAAAACAGAGATAGTGAACAAATGTTTTGAAGTATATATTCATTGCTTTGTATCTAGTAAACAAACACAATGGGTCAAGTGGTTACCTCTAGCTAAATGGTGGTATAACACTTCCTTCCATACTGTAGTAAAAATGACCCCATTTATGCCACTTTATGGATATCATCCACCATCCATCACCATATTTAAGAGAAAATTATAAGGTTCAAGAAGTGGAAGATCACATCAGGCATCAACAACATGTTCTTCAACTTTTAAAGGATAACCTCACTTGACGCAAAATCGAATGAAACAACAGGTAGATCAACATTGCAGTGAAATAAGTTTTGATGTAGGTGACTAGGTATTTTTATAGATACAACCATACAAACAAGTGTCCCTCAAAAAAGCTAATAAGGATAATAAATTATCACCAAAGTACGATGGTTCTTACAAGGTGTTGCAAAATATTGGTACTATGGCATACAAATTGGAGCTTCCTGCATCTTCCTGGGTGCACCCAGTTTTCCATGTTTCATGCTTAAATAAGGTTATAGGTGTCAAGCTCGCAATTCAAAAAATATTTCCGGAACTTGAAGAGGAAGGAAAAATCATATTGGAACTTGAAGCATTCACGTAAATAAGAACTCAACAACTATGAAATTGATCAATTTCAAAGTATCACATCAAGTGGAAGAACTTACCCACTGAAGATTCCATGTGGGAGGATGAGAATTTTATATAGAAGCATTCATAAGTACTCAGATGTTGAGGACAACACTTTTTGAAGGATAGGGGCATGTTAGGTCCCTACACTACTAGTGTAGTTCCTTATCATTATTAGTGCAACCCCCTTATTGTATTTTTGTGTCCATGTAGTCTCGATATTGTTATTATTGTGCCCTATAGAAGCCCACTATTGTTAGTGTTGTGCCCTTACAATATTATTGTTATGTAGGCTCTGATTATATTATGACCCCTTATACTCCTATATATAGAAACGGGGTCTTGGCATTTGTACCATTCAAGAATTGTTCATTTGTGTAATGTAAAGGAGGCTTCCCCCTTGAAGAGGCTAATTTTGAAGTCGTTGATCTATCTCTTGTTTTATTTTGTGAGCTAGTTGCATAACACATACCCCAGAGCCTTGATTTTTTTACCAGGCCCCTGTAGCCTCTTCTTGTTCAACTATATCCATACTTTGTCTCCCACCTTGAATGATTTCTATGTTCTATGTTTATCATGCCTAGCCTAATACTTCTATTGTAACTTCTACAATGTTTCTTGTACCTGTAAATGGATCTATTTGATCTTCTCTATAAACTTTTCAACCCTCAAAGTATTTCTTGTAATATATTCCCTCACTCCTCCTTGTTGTCCATATGCAATATCCAAAGGTGAAGGTGGAAAATATCCAAAACAAGTTTCAAATGGGGACTTTCATGTATAAGTGTGGATTTATATGTTGTAAGAATGTTGTATATATATTATATTTTCATCCCAGGTTTCCAGATGCTTCTAGTTGTATCCCCTTAGAAGTTACACCAAAGTCTTGGTGACTACTTCTATTTGTTCATCTGTCTATGGATGGAATGTTGTATATCTCTTCAACTTTGTGTTTATCTTCTCCCACAATGTAGTCTAGAATGCACCAAGAAACCATGTATCCCTATTTGAAATTATGCTCCTTAGTATCCCAAAGTGCACCTAGGCCTGTCTAAAGAACAAGTATGTTGCTTCTTGTCTATTGACGATATTTGTACTGGGAGTAAAAACACAAATCTTGTTAAACTGTCAACTACCACGAAAAATTAGTCATGTCCCTTCCTAGTTGTTGATAAACCTCCAACAAATTCCATGGAAATTATTTCCCAAGGACGAGTAGGTTCATGTAAGGGGTGATATAGAACATGTTTCATGTTGTTAGGCTTGTTGGTACACCAAATATTGCATCCTCTTATGAACCTAGCTACCTTATCTTGCATCTTGGGCCAATAAAAATACCTCTACAAGTTAGTCATGGTCTTCCCTGCACCAAAGTGTCCTACAATCTTGGAGGTGTAAGCCTCTCTAATCAACTACAACTGCTCACCTTTAGGAACACATAGTTTATCCATACTGGAGATAGTAGTCAACCATGCTATCACCATCATGCACATGACTCTGACTCTACAACTGTTGATACACCTCCTTGAAGTCCTCATCTTTTGAATATGCCTCTCTATGTGCATCATGGGTGAATGGATCCACGTGCATAAGAGTCTCCAAAGTTGTGATCTTTGATGTGGGTGGCATTGAAACCATGTCGACCAACTTGTTAGTGCTTCTCTTCTTATTCTTGATCACCCAATGAAATTACTATAAAAACAACATCCACTTGTAATGTCTAGTCTATTGTAGCTTACTATGGGCCTGCAAGTACTGTAACGGTTGGTGATCTATGTGGATTACTATCTTCTTTCCCATCATATAGCACTTCCACTTCATTACATATTGCACCATGGCATAGAGATTCTTGTCGTAGGTAGGGTAGTTAAGGACTGCCCCATGAAATACTTCAGAATGGTAGCATACAGGCCTTCCTACCCTGCATCAAGAAAACTCTCATGGGATACCCACTCGAATTTGTCTCCACTTCGAAGGGTCATTGCAAGTTTGGTAATGCCAGAATAGGTGCTTAGATGATCTTCTTCTTTAGTTCTTAGAAAGCCCTTTACTACCATTTTCCCCACTAGAAACTCTTGCCATTTATTATTATGGTGTGGAGCGGTGCTGCTACCACTGAAAATGAGGCTATGAACTTCTTGAGGTATTTTTCTGCCCTAATGAAACTCATAACCTTAGAAACATTGTTAGGCACCGAAAATTTCATGATTGTGTCCATCTTGGAAGAATCTATCATCAAGTCTCCTCCAAAAATCACATACCCGAGATTCACCAAAGATTGTTGCAAAAACTCGCACTTCTTGAGATTTTCTAACAGTTGGTGCTTCTTCAATGTTTACATCACCTGCATCAAATGTAACATGTGTTCCTCTTAGGTAGCACTAGATACTAGTAAATAATCCAAATAGACAATAACAAAAGAATATATAAAAGGGCACAGTACATCATTCATTAATCACATAAACCCATTTTTGAAGGTGGTGTTACATGTATCTTCTTCTTTGACTCAAACCTGGTGATATTCAGACCTCAAGTCCAACTTGGTGAAGTACTTTTCTTTCTACAACTGATCTATCAGATCATTTATCCTGGGCAAGAGTTATATGTCCTTGAGTGTGATTTTATTCAACGCCCTATAATATATACACATCTGCCAATTCTCATCATTCTTTGGCACAATGATCATGGGTGACCCTCATGGTGATGTACTCAGTCAAATGACACCTTGTTCCAACAGCTATTGCAACTATTTCTTGACCTCACTTGCTTTCATAACAGACTACCTATACAACACAATATTTTTCAATGGGGAGTCTAGCAATAGTTGGATCTTATGCTCCACTTATCTCTTTGGTGGTAACACTTTAGGGTCTCAAAACACATCCTTTTACCCTTGTAACAACTCCTCCAAAAAATTTTTGCTTAGTACACCCCCCAAGGGATTTATTGCCTCTTATTGGCTTGGTTAGCACTTACTAGTGAGATTTTTTACTTGCCTTTATGCATGTTAATGATGAACTATTTTCCATCCTTGATGAACCAAAACTCGTTGGCTCTCCTCATGAATATTGCATCACACGTGTACATGTATGGACTCCCAAACATGACTCCACATACATCAAGGGTAACCACATCTAGGTCTAATTCATCAATAAAATTAGCACGATAGCAAATCTAATTTTACAATGTGTTGTTATCTTCAACTTTTCATCCTTTTTTGTGCATCCCAATGGATATGGGTTTGGATGATCAAGAACTTCCAGCCCCAAATTCTTGACTAGCTCTACTGCAATGAGATTCATCTGTGATCCCGAGTCAAATAGATCATCAATCTTTGTCTTCCTGACATGTATCTTTATATGGAAGAGTTTGGTCATTTCTTTCTCTTCTTGTTGTTGAAGGATACTCAGATTCACCTCCTTCTACACTGATGTATAGACAATATTATCATCCACATACAAGCTTCTTTGAACTTGCTTGCTCAAATCAATGGCCATGAGATTCTTCTTCTTGTTATATTTCTTCTTATTCTTCAGATTTAGCTCTGGATGCAACTTCCAGCACTTCTCCTTTGTATGGCCATCAATGTTGTAGTGGTTTCTAGGATATTTTCATTGGTGTGTTGTAGCCACTATATTTTTATCTTTTCCCCTTTTTTGCTTCTTCTTCCCCTCATTAGAAGCTTCATGTTGCTCTTTTGGCTTTGATCCACTTGATTGCACTCTTTCAAGCCTATGTTTTCCAGGTATTGTGCCTATACATAAGCCTCATCCACCAATTTGGGCTTGAACAACATCACTTGCTCATGTAGATGGTAGTGCATATCCCCCAAATACTTGAGGAGTACATCTAGGTTCTTTAGAGATATACCCAACATTATGGCCATCTTCCTGAATTTTGTGGTCTACTCTTGCACGCTTTGGGTTAGCTTTTTCTTGAAGTAATGCCATCGGATCCAATGGTCCTCCACATACTCAATGGGATAAAACTATGATTTAATGAGGACTTTGAAATCCTCCCACTTAGCCACTGGAGTTTCTCCCTCCAACCTCAGGGTTTCTTTGTGGCTCTCCCACCAAGTTAGTGCATGGCCCTCTAATTTTAGCCGTGTGAATGAGACTTTTTTCCCTTCCTCAATCTAATGGATGCTAAAATAAACTTCTAGTTGCTACAACTAGTGGTTCAGCTTCAAAGCATCGATATTTTCATGGTACAGCTTGATATCGACTTTTTTTCCATTTTAAATAGGGACTGTGATTGGTTTACGGCACTTTAACTGGGTTGATCTTTTTCAGGTCCTTTATTTGACTCATTCTTTATTTCTCCCAGATCTTTTGATCCCCATTTTGATTTGTCCTCTGGATTCAAAACCCCATCTTCTCCAACTATCCCCAACTTGATATTCAAGGCTGCCATGAAGAGGCTTACATTATGGTTATATCTACGACTTGTTGTTCCAACTATGTAAACCTCACCTTTGTAGGATCATGAGGTTCATTTACATATTCGTCGACCATGATTAGGGTTTTACGAATTTCACCCCCATCGATCTAGATTATTGGAATATCCACAAAATACCAAAAGAAAATTTCTCTTATACCAAATGATCCATAAATTTCCATGGATATTCCATTGGATAATTCATCACAATAGATTTTATAATATTATATTAAAATTTTGAGATTGTACACTATTAAAATTTTATTAAAATTTAAGATCTGTAGATTTAACCATAATTAGAGCATGCACGTGAATGGAAATTATGCAGAAAATTAGAGAACGATAAAATAATCTCACACACACATATAAGACACAATATATTCTCTTTGGGAAACCCTTTCAGGGTGAACCTAGCTGGAAGGTGAGGTTGCTTCGCTCTCTTTCTTTGTCTAAAAATATGGTTGCAGGTACAAATAAGTAATGTTTGTGGTGTGTGGGCTGCTATAGTGCACTAATCCTCTCTATGTGCTTTACCTTCTATCTCTCATGTATATCTTTTCTCATTTATGGAACAAAATGCTCTCGAAAGAGTGGAATGTCTCTTCCTCCTAGTGACTAAGTTATAACACAACCCAATAACGTACTAGTGGTTAATTTTGACTACATCAACTCTTAACTAGAGTTACAATATAGACTCTTCGAGAGTATTTTACATCATAATCACATGGCTAGCCCCTTTTCCATGAATAATGGGGGCTAATGTGGAATCCTCCTAAATTATAGGTGTGAAAGCATGAAGCCCAACTTCTGAGTGGCATAATTTTTTCATGCGAACTCTGATTGACATGCTTCTTGCACCGTTGGAAAAATATTTGTGTGTAGAATAGCATGAAATGGTGTCATTCTAAAAAGGAAAATTTTAACCCCCAAAAAATTTCAATTGATGCATCAAAACTCTCCCAAAAGGTTTTAGACCTCATTTTTCCAAACTGGGTCCTGTTGGTAAAAATGGTCATGTGAGCTTATTCCTCCACTCTTTCCACTCCAAATGCATCAAGATGGATGACAAAAAATATAATTATCCAATCCAGATCAACTAAGTATTACATTTTTATTTAGTCTTAATTACATTTTGTTTGATTGTTGATCACCATCCATTATCTCATTTTCTCTAGCTACCTCCCTCATCTTCATGCCTCTTCCACTTTTCTCTTTTCCTTTGTTATTTATTCTATCAATTCTCATGTCTCTAATTTTTCCTTTATTTGGAAACCTTCTATTGTTCTTTTTATCATATTTTTATTGATATTCTTCCTCCTTCTATTTCTTCTCTAGTTTAACTCTATCTTCTTCTTCCTTTTTCCTCAGATCTATTTTCATTTTACTTTATCCTCAACTTCCCTTTTCAATATTTCTACTTCAATTTCTTGTTTTTCTTTCACATCTACTTCTTTCTTATGTTTTTCAACATCATCACTTTTTGTTTTATCCTCTAATTATTTTTCCTTTTCAATGAATGAGGACTCTTCCTTTGGATTATTTCTTTCCTTCACTTTCTCCCATGAAATAACATTTTTATAGACTTCTTCACGCTCACATTTCTCATGATCATATGCCTAATTTATGTTTAACAACTAAGTATGATTCAAAACTAGACCCTTGTTATCATGTCATCTAAATTATCCTAAACGAAATTTGTATTTAATCATTGCATTGGCTTCCTATTTTATAAATTTCAAACTACTCAATTAATAATGGGAAATGTATGTGCTATAAATAATAAATCATTTTATTTTATTTTTAGCAAATAAGGCATCCAATCCATGAAGAATAATTTGATAGGACATATATTCCAAAACCATACCATTTGAACCATGACATGGTAGCAAGTGTAGAGGAGTAATTACTTGGTCAGTTATCAAATAGGTATCAAATAGGAGTAATTACATCATATTATAATATTGGAGAATGCTTGCAAATCTTTAATTTATAAAGACCTGCAAAGAAACTAGCACAAATTTGTGCATAATTTTTCTTATACTTGTTTCTCCAACAAAATTTAACAATATACATTAATTATACTCCTTGTAATATTTTAAACCAACTCATTCCTATGAAAACATTACTAGCACACACAATGTCCAATAAATAAAAGGCCATGTAAAATTTGGAAAACAAATCATGATTAGGATTCTTAGAGTTTTCTAGATTTTCACATAGAATGAGATAAAATAGTATCCTATGTAAAAGAAAACTTTTTGGACACCATAACATAAACCAATGAAATCCACTTCTCTAAAATGGATATAATTTCATTCAAAACAAAATTTACACATCCTTGACATGTTATGAATGTATGGATTTCTCAAATTAGTGATTACACATACACCATCCCCTTTGAAATTTTCTTAATGTCATGATTTTTATGGAATTACTCAACCCATCCTATGCTCATGTGCATTTCATCATACAGTCTATATTACTTTTTTAACTTTTCAAGTTGGAAGAAAACTACACATTTCCCTTAATCATTAATGGTAGCTTAGTTATCGATATATTTCTATATTATAGTCCATAATTACTTTGTCTTTCATGGTATGTTACAGAGATGAGGCCTTCTTAGGTTTATGAAAAAATTGCATCCACATTTCTATTGGATGGATCATTAGAATCAATTATACTGAGTATTATCCTTCTTGTAATATCTTATAAATATCACACCCATACAAGAAAAGCTTAAGATCTAGTACTTGCTTAAGTATCCTTAAATGTGGGTTTCACAGACTTAATCTCAAGTCTATCTAGTTCAATGATAGCTATAAAGGAATTTGAGCATTGCTTCATTTCATTTTACAACTTCTCTGAAACTTGCTTCACTTTAGCCTTTTTATTTGGACTTTTATTTAGTGATTTTCATAAGAGGCAAAATCACTTAATTGTACATTTCATGATTAGTAAATTTTCATTTTTATATTAATGGTTAATGTAACCCAAAATTTCAAATAGAGAACTTTTCTAAATTAAATCTTGTTATTTTGATTAATTCAAAGTTTGATTCATATTCATAATAAAAAAAAAAGTAAGACAAAACCCAACTTTTTTAAAATTCTACTGTTTTTCTTTTTCTTTCTTAATTTTTTAACAAATGTCACAAAAAAAAATCCAAATTAAATGAAATTTGTATGATCTAGGATCCCTTATCTATTATTATTATAAGATTGTTGGATTTATATTTCTTTCAAAGAGTATCATCTATCCAATTTCCTAGCTCGGTGTTAATATGATTTCTTGTCACCCATAAACTAGAGTGATTTTGAATCATATTGATCAAACGGAGACCAAATTTTGAAATTTGAAAAGTGTCAAATGAGATTCACATATTGATTATAAAGACATAGAAATCATTCAAGGATTTGGAATCAATTTAGTATGTTACAATTCTTCTTTGGATTTACATTTCTTTTAAAGAGTATCATCTATCCAAATTCCTAGCTCTGTGTTGATATGATTTCTTATCACCCATTAACTAGAGTGATTTTGATTCATACTTGATCAAATGGAGACCAAATTTTGAAATTTGAAAAGTGTCAAATAAAATTCACATATTGATCATAAAGACATATAAAACATTTAAGGATTTGGAATCAATTTATGATGTTACAATTCTTCTTCAATGAGGCCAACAAGGATGGCTTCTCTTTTTGATAATATATCAATAAAAATAATATCAAAGGAAGGAATTAAAATTGAATGTTATAAGCCCCATATATCAGCATTGTAATAATGTCCATTTTTTTTCATTTCCAATTATCATTTATCCATTATTTCCATTATTATTTATCTTTTATTTTCTTCTCATCCATTTCTCAACATCATCCATTTTTGGAAACTTTAATTGTGTTGATTCCATGTGGAATTATTTTACCCACAGAGTGCTTACCTTACCTCTATTTTATTTACATTACCTAGAATTTCAAATAGATATTAGTTCTATGTGGAATTACTCTACCCCCTAGCTCTGTTTTATTTTCTTTACCTCCTTTTTTCTTGGCCATTTTTTAGAATTACAGCGTTATTTACATATTCATTTTATTGATTTAAGTGTTATTTCCATGCATAACATTTTGACAATATATCAATAAAAAGAATATCAAAGGAAGGAACCAAAATTGAATGTTATATGCCCCATATAACACCATTTTCATCATGTCCATTTTTATCCATTTCTAATTATCATTTATTCATTATTTCCATTATTATTTATCTTTTATTTTCTTCTCATCCATTTCTCAACATCATCCATTCTTCCCATCCATTTTTGAAATTTTCAACTATGTTGATTCCATGTGGAATTACTTTAGCCATACATTGCTTACCTTACATCTATTTTATTTACGTTACCTAGAATTTTAGCTAAATGTTAGTTCTATATGGAATTATTCTGCCCCCATTACTTACCTTACCTCTGTTTTATTTACTTTACCTCATTTTTGCTTAGACATTTTTTAGAATTACAGTGTTATTTAAATATTCATTTTATGCATTTAAGTGTTATTTCCATGCAAAATTACTCTAACCCCAAATTACTTATCTTACCTATGTTAAGTTACCTCCTTTTACATAGCCATTGTTTGGAATTACTCCTTCTCTACCTCCTTCTTAGTCATTTTATGAACTTACCTTACCTCCATTTTATTTACTTTACCTCTATTTTTCTTATCCATTCTTTGGAATTGCTCCTCCTTTGTATTCTTGATCCAAATTGGATCCATAAAGAATGATTAACAGAGCCATGGTTGTACCAGGTTGGGACAGACTTTAAAGAATTTACAACAGCAATTAAAAAGACCTATAAACCAATGGCAATGGTAGCCAGCATGGAATGACAAGGACCTTGGTCAAAGCGCACTGACCGAGTCCCATGGAGATTGTGCGGGAGGCGAAATTAGCCCCTGGGAGGCCCCTATCGGGAAACAAAGGTAGTTTTTGATGTTGGGAGAAAAACCTCAAAATGGAGAAGCCCCAAGCACTCAGTCCTGTGGGAGCCAGGAAAACCGTGGGACAAAAGGCTAAGTGCTAAAGGTAGGACCCACTCCAAACCAATGGTATTGTTTGGGGGCATCCATGGTTAAGCAGTTTTGCTAGAAAAGGAGCAATTCCACTCAGCGCCCGATGCATGGCAAGCGGAAGAGAGAGAAAATCGATGTTCATCGCGTCCTAATGGTCGAGCTAGTCAACCGCACGGCACAAGCAAACGATGTCAGATCTCGGGGCTCCAGATCTAATGGCCGAGATTGTGCCCAATGGAGAAGATGGATTTAACGAGGGAATAAGCCACGATTTAGAAGAATCTGAGGTCTTCTTTGACTACCAAGGTGGCGAAAGACTCATTCCATGACATAACCGAAGAATTGAACCAATGATGTAGGCTGGCGCAGTTCATAGGAGGACAAGAGGCCACTCCCTGAGAGCCTAATGATGACGACGAGAACAAGGAACTCCAAGCACAACTAGAAGCAAGCGATCCGACGATGGTGGAAGAGGAACCAAATCGCCATGAGCCAAAATGGCTTAAAAGCCATGAATAGAGAACAGAAAGCACAGGAGAATCGGGAACGCAAAGAGGAGCACCAAAGACAGAAGACGGAGAAGAGAAAGAATTAGTGAAGCAAAAAGTAGAAAGAAGACAGAGGGCCAAGCTGACCAAAGGCAGCTTCGAGCACTAGAGAGCTTGAGAGGTTCAAGCCATCCCTGAGAGGATCTGTTAGACCAAAGAGGTCAAAGAGCTGGTAGAGAAGAGAGTATGTGTACTCCAGTGGTTTGGGGAATCCAAGAACCACCCTGCCAAGCCACTCTGTTTCAGGAGACTCATATTGAGCTCCTTCATTGTAATTCTCTGCTTCAAGACACAATCAAAGAAGGCCACCATTGAGAGCAGTGGACCGGAGATGTAGCCTTGGAGGATAGGGTGAACTCCTTATTAATTTTTGTGTTCTTGTCTTTGCTTGCTGTATTTCGCTGTTGTTTTCCATTTCAAGTGTCTGTGTATTTGCAATCTAATCGATCTGTTGCTTAAACAACATAGACACACACACCAACATATGAGTCTGTAATACCTTCATTTAATAAATTATTAACTAAGATCACCCATAGGGTGATTATTAGATCAAGTGGTATTAGAGATTTAGACTGTAAGGTTAGACAAGCTTGTGTTGGTTTAGTTGTTGAATGCTCACTAGATCAAAGCTCAAATTAGGAGAAGGACAGTTGGTCGAAACTAATCCTAAAATTGGGAGAGTCTATCCTCGAAAGACAATGTCAGAGGAAGGTTTTGTAGGGCCAGAACCTCAATTCATAGAGAGTTTCCTAGCTATAAAGTCTATGGTAGAATAAATGTATAGGGACTTTAGAAATCATAAGGATGAAGATTCATCAAGTTCTAAACAAGATAAAGAAGAATAAGAATCTCATAACTGTGACCACTCAAAAGGAAAAGGGAAAGAGGAAAACTTTCTCACACCTCCTAATAGCCCTGTGCATAATAAGAAACCATCTTTGATTAAGCTAGATGTTAAATTTGACTTTCCTATATATGATGGAGAGCTAAATGTTGAAAAGTTGGACAATTAGATTAGAAAAATTTATGTGTATTGCAGAGTACAGAACATCGATTCAGACAAGAGAAAAATTCAACTGGCAAGCCTATGCCTAGGAGGCACTGCCTTGGTTTGTTGGGAAGGCAGAACCCAAGCTAACATGAAAAGGCATGGTAAGACCATCTCTGTCTAGAGTGAATTTGTTTCTGCAATTAAGAAGCATTGCTATCCATTGGCCTGCATGCAACAAGCCATGATGAGTTGGAAAACTCTTCGGCATTTGAAAGGGAAAAGTGTGCAAGGGTGCACTCAAGAATTTAGAAAGAGAGCATTGATTCTAGGGATCTCATTAGACTCACCAGAGACTCTTTTGAAGTACATTGGTGGTATACACAACTACATGAGGCATACCATCCTCATGTTTAATCCCACTACTATAGATGAGGTGTCTGTACAAGCTACTCATCTAGAGGATAGACGAAAGAATGGAAATCCAAAATTTGGGGGACCATCCCAACCCACTGCAAACAAGAGCAAGGAGAAAAGAAAGCAGAAGTGGAAAGCAAGGAAGGCTAACACTGCACAAAAAGGCAAAGCTTCATGCACTCACTATAAAAAGGATGGGCATGATGATGAGCACTATTGGATTCTGCATCCAAAGCTGAGACCT